>JACCHY010000051.1:0-83947 GCA_018907195.1 Dolichoris vasculosae | reverse complement strand
CGCTTAGTCTTTCACAAAGCAATATCCAAGAGTTTCAATATTCTCGAAAGATAAACCACTAATTCTTACTTTAACATTGTTATAAAAATCAGCATTAGATAGGAAGTCAGAAAGTTTATTGATTGAAATATCAGTTTCTATATCAACCAGAAACTTTATGTTTGAGTGAAGCTCTTAGGTTTTGAAATTAGTTGATTTTGCAGCAGTTGGTTAAAAAATTATATTTGAACTTTTTAAATCAATTAAATTTTTATTAATTTTTCATGTTCTACATTCAATAAACTTACTTTCCTTGGTTTGGCAGTAACCAAAGAACTATTGGAGTTTAATTATTATTATAATTGATTTAATTTAATTTAATTAAAATCGAATTACGATTTTGATTTGAATTGAGATTTTGTCTTCTATTATTATTATTAAATTGTTGTTTCGACATTCTTGAATGACGTGATCCATTTTTTGCAATAGTTGCAGCTTTTTATTCAACCGTGCTCAATATTATCTATATGCTTTTTATTTAATTTTTGCCGACATTTGAACTCTAAATATCCTAATTTTTTTTTACAAAATTTACAATTTTTTAAAGATTTATTTTTGTTGATAGAACTTATCAAATTTACATAGTGATTATTCGTATACAATTTGAATTGACAATGAGACTCTAAGTTTCCTGCTTTTTTTACAGTGATTTTAAAATTTATATTCTTATATGTTTAAGTTTTGAAATTTTTCAATTTTCCTTTAGAATTTTTACTCTATTTCTTCGGCAATTGTCGTTAACGGCATCTTTGAAACAGTCGAGTTTTTGCAATTTTAAAATAATTGCAATGTCTCTTTTTTAAGTTCATGACGAGAATGTTTAGTGCTTGTGTTTCTATAAATTTACACATGTGACTCAATCAGTAGATGTAAGTGTGTCATCTAAACTATTAGTAATTTTAATGAGACAGTTTTCTCCGTTTGGTGAGTATGATAAAATGTTTTCGTTGCCATTGACCGTGCGATCGTTTGTCTGAGTACGTAATCGTTAAATAATTTTTTGAGAGCTCCAATTTGGTAAAATTCGATTTCTAATTAAAAGATAAACTAATTCTAATAAACTAATTGCGGTATTGCAGTTATTACAAAACTTAAATTTTGGTTTTATCAGCAAAATTATTTAATAAATTTAATAAATTTAATAAAACGCTTACGGTGTGAAAAGTATATTTTTCATTTCTTCACTGACGAAGGTATTTATGTTGCGTTGGCGGCAATGAAGTTAAACAGCAGCGTTATTGAAAGCGTTGTCCGTTGATCTTCATCTTGAGTTAGCGGAAGTAGTGATGTTGACGAATCAACGATTATGTAGTAGAGTCAAAGATGATATAGTAAAGTTAACGACGATATAGTAGAGTCAGCGACGATATAGTAGATTCAATGACGATATAGTAGACTCGGAGATACAGTTATGAACTTTGTTCGTCATTCCCGTTTCTTGAATAAGGCTTTTAGTGCTTTATTCTTTCGAGATGTAACGAGGCTTAAAACACACATTTATTCACTTGAATTGATTCTTTAGCATGAAAAAGAATTGTATGTAACATATTTTTTCAATATTTTATTAAAATGGAAAATTGTGTTATTAAATATAATATAAAAATTGTATATTTATATAATTTTACTATCATAAGTATAAATTTTCGACATGATTTAAATGATTGAAATAAACTTACTGTAAAATATTATGCGTTACTTCACAGTCTTCTATCTAATATATATATATGATGATCTAAAATTATATTTAAAAATATACTTATTAATGAACACAATTATCATGTATATAAATGTTTTTTGTAAGTTAAGATACTCTAATTAAACAAACCTAGTTAAATTTTATTATTTATTTATTCAAAATGTATTTATTAAGGATTTATAAATCTTTGTGAGAAAGAAAAATTTTAAATTTTGTTAATTTTTATTTTTCTAATATTTAAAAATATTAAAAAATATATAAATTAGTTCCTATTGCCACTACTTTATTTATTGTTTTGTAGTAAATACGATGATTATTTTTAAATTATCTGAAATGTAAGTTTTATCATTGATTCATCAGAATTGTAAGTCATTTGTAAGTTACTTAAAATAAAATATAGAATGTCAAGGATTAAAGAATCAATGATTAAATATTAGATTTTTATCTTTAATAATTGTATTAGTTTGATGTGTATTATATAAATTTTATTTTTAAAAAATCTATTTTTCATAATTTCTGAATTCTTATATCCTCAATTAATAAAAGCTAAGACTGAATTAAAAAACATAATATAAACATAATAAATTCATAGAAAATATAAATATTAAATTAAATAGTATATAATATCATCTTTTAAAAAGATAATGTATCATTAAAATTGATTCAAATCGAAACTATATCTCTTATGTGCTTACTTCTATTTATTTTTGAATATGATTAGGAATGTAATAATTCAAGAATAGAATTTGAAAATTTTCATAAATAATTATACATACATCATATAATGATGTATTTATAATATATTTTTTTATATAACCAAAATGATAAAAGAATTTTTCACATAATAATTTTTTTAATATTCCTTTAATAAAAAAATGTAATAAATTTATTATATAATAATAATTTTTCAATTTAAAATCTTTTAATGAATTTAATATGAGATTTATTAATTACAATTTTATATCAAGATTTCAAATTTATTTTTAAAATCAAAATAATAAATTCAATAAAATGATATTACGACTACTAGAACCATTCTTCTTTTTTTGCTTTTTGTTTAATGTGTGAATACATTTTATATTGCACTATAGTTTTATTTTCTGTTTATAATCTTTATCATTTATACACACATATGTTTTATATTTGTTAAATTTAATTAGTGATATTTAAATTTATATTAAAATTTTTAATTACATTGAATTTAAATTTATCCAATTATTAACAAGGTTAATAATTTTATTTGCATATTGCATTATATTTTATTTATATATTAATATATAAATTATTTTTTTGTAAATTTTTACTATTTTTTTAATTTTAGTAAGATCATTAAAAAATCTAGTAAGTGTTAGTTTCTATTATAATTCTACAAATCAAAAACGGTATTATTATGTTAAATTTATAAATTTTCGAAAATATGAACTTTTAATATAATGAACATACGTATTGATATTCACATGCATGTTTTTATGTTTCAAAAAGTACGTAATAGATAATTTAATAAAATATGTATTATGTTGATGAGTAGCTGTTGAAGTTGATATGTTGTATTTCTATAGCTTGGGAACGGCTATTGGCACTTATACAAGTTGAGTAAATATCTTGGCATTGAAATAGTAACAGACGAAGACTTAGTATAGTTTGCGCGATGTCTGCTTCTATCCTGCTTGTATTCTCTAGAAAACTCTATTATTTGTTCTTTGTTCTTTGTTCTGCTAACTCTGTTTAAAACGAGAGTGACTTGTCACATAAAGTAAGAGATTACATTACATCCTCTTACTAACCGTCGATAGTTGTTTATTATTTTCAAGAGGTGATGCTTATTCAAGTATTAAGAGATATAAGAGACACATAAAGTAAGGGAAATTATGTGTACAATAAATTTCTATATATTGTCATTGTAAAGCCAAATTCAATAGAATACAGAAAAAAGTTATAATAAAACATCCCTTTGTTGACAACATTTTTAAGATGAATATATGTCCAATGTTATTTTTAAAGTACTGAAAATAAAGCCAACCGGATGGAACAATCAACCAATCAAGGAAACGCAGTTATTGTCTTCAAAATACTAAGTAAAAAAGGGTGAATATAAAATTATAATTAAAAATAATGCATAAGTGAAATCTTATTAGCGATACAAACTTTAATAAAAATGTACATACATTCAATATCTATTATTGTATAAAATATATCATTATACATAGTCATTATTAAATTTTAAAATAAATTTAAATATATTTCATACTTTCTAATAGTATTAAGAAAACTAAATTTTTTTTCTTCCAATTTCATTTATATAAGAAATTGTATGATTTTCGTTTAAAACTTCAATATTGTTTATAGATGAATACAGAAATCCTTTCATAAATATCCATGAAAATTTTACATGCGTAACATATTAGATTTTAGCTATTATTTCATTATTAATGTTTATTTAAACCCAATAAATATAATATATTATTTTTACAATCATAATAAATCATGATTTAATATAATAAATTAGTTATGACTAATAAGCTGTTTTATACAGAGTCGCCGTCTTACATGTTATTTTCATTTTTCTTTATTTTATTTTAATTAGGAGCTTTTTTATTGTTTGTGAGTATTTGTTTTGGGAGAACAACATTTTTTTTGTAATAATTTTAGGGTTTTATTTATATACAGAAAAAGGGAATAATTAAAAACTGTATATTCGATTTCCTTATGATTTTTTTATGTATATGTGTGTGAGTGCGGGAGAGAACGGGAATATTGTAAAAAATATGGGAAATAAGGATTTATATTTTATTTACGTATGAATATATTCAATTATTAAAATTTTAAACATATTTAAGGATTAATTATAAAGTTATTTAATTTATGAGTATTATTTTTTAATTATATAATTATCAATTAATTTTTGTTCGTTATATGTCTATTTGATCAGGAGTTTTTTTATATGTTTATATATATATATATATCTTTATGTGTATATTTATATTTTTAATAATATACAGTTATTCAAGCCACCAATATTTTTTCGTATTTCTCTTTTTTATCTTTTTCTAATATATTCATATTGTATCTCCATAAAAAATTTTTATCGCTGCTATTAAAATTTGCTTCATAATTTATTTTTATATTACATCTTTTTCAATTTATATGGTAAATAATTGGTATATTGTTTTTTATCTTATAGATATTGATTATTATATAGAAATTTAAATGTTTCTGAAGACATAAATTCTGTTTTTAAACATTTTGGGAAATAATTTGGGTTTCGATATATTGTGTTTGTATACTTATATAATTTTATATATAATTTTCAATAATGGTTTCTATTTAATTTTAATATATGACAATCGATTCTTTGTAAATTAGCTTTGTTTTATAATATTTTGTGTTTTACATATTGTTTATAAGAGCTTGCCTCAGTTTTGTACAATTTAAGACAAGCTCTTATGTATTTTTTTCGAAAATTCTTATTTTTTCCATTTGATGCACCATTATATTGTACCAGATGGGGCAAGCGTATATTAGGATTGATTTGATAAGTCTTTGATAGCATAATACTTTCGTTCTACTATTTAAATGCTTTGAATAAAATAATTTTTTGTATCGCCAAAATGCTGTTTTTGCTTTTTTTAATTGAGTTTTAATGTAATAATTATATTTTAATTTTGTATCTAGATGTAATCCTAAATCTTTAACTATTTCTTTGTGAGGAATTACATATTTTTTGGTGGAACTGTCTATTATTTGAAAATTTTTACTAATTTTTTTTTTCTGAAACACTTATTTGGGATAAGTTATTTCCCATAATTATAAGATTATAATTTATTTGTGATAATTTATTATATTATATTATGATAAAATATTATAAAATAATTTCGCATTTATTTATATTAATTTTTAATTTCCATGAGTTGTGTTAATCGTTTATTTTGCTGAATAATTCTTGTAATTGTGATTATAATTTTTTGTTGTTTTTCACAGAAACAAATTATTAAATGGTCTATAAAAAAAAATCGATTGTTTTTATAACAATTTGTTAAGATCAAATAAATGATGAATATCACTATTGTATATATTAAAGATGATCGGAAAATTTACTGTGCTTTGTTGTAAACCGTTTTCTACTGTGAATTCTAGGCTTGATTTGTTATTTCCTTCAATTGTAATAAATGACTTATCCGTGAACATATTCCATATTAATTTTATTACGTATTTAGGAAAATTTATTTTAGTAATTTATAAATTATGCTATCGGTCCAAGTGCTGTCGAAAGCTTTTTCTATGTCGATTAGAAAAAGCTAAAATTATACTTTTATGATTAATTTTTTAGGTACAAAATGGAAAAAATGTACTTATGTCAGAACAATACTATCTCTTGTAATATATCACAATATATATATAGCTGATGTATGCATGAATACAAGTTTGGAACATTTTCTTAATATCAACTTTCATCCAGTAGATGACGTTCATAAATATACTATCAAGCATATTATCTCAGAAATTAAATAATTAACTTTATATATACATTTATGAGTGATTATAAAATATACTTAATATATTTGTTTATAATACGTATAAAAATTCTTTTATAATATTTTGATCACATTAATTACTTGTATCTTAAATATAATTTTAAAACATGTATGAATTTGTAAACTTAATTGAATCTTTTAATTTGGATGTGATACTTTATTTTAAATTTTGTTAAAAAATGCAAAAACTTGTTTTGAAAGGTTATAAATATTTATAGATTTTAATTGATATATATTCTTGAGATATTCAAGAAATTTATTTAAAATGTCTTTACTGTTCAAAAAGTTTAGTATTGAACCTTAAATTACTTTTCTTTGTATTATAATTTAAATATAATCAATTTTTTATTATTTTAAATTAGACTATATAAAGTTTTGTTTTTATTATTGTACTCACAATATTTATATCAAATTCTTCTTATTTCAATCAAAATCAATAAATGTTATGGAATAATAAATTTTTTTCATACTTATTAAGAATAGTACCATAAAGTACGAAGATTACTAACATGAAATTGAACGATAAATATGAAATAATTATGTAATAATACCAGTATTTTTATGTGTATTATAATTTATAATATTTTTAAATTAAAAAACGAGTTTTTTTCATTTACAATTAAATTAGAATTAATTTTGAATTATTTCTTTGAAAATGTAGTAAAATTAATAAAGCATTTTATTTTATATTAATAAAAAAATAACAAAAAACTCGATCTTTAAACTATAGGAAATAATTATATAACTCTCTTACAACATTTATTAAAACGAAAACTCTCGAAAGAAATTTAATTAAAATTGATTTTACAAATTATATTATTATACTAATTGATTTGAAAAATTATAAGCATTATAATTTAAAATTAAATAAAAAATAATATAAATGGAAATTTTATCATCATTATTGTATAATAATAGTCTTAATTATTACATAAAATGTATATAATTTATTTATTATTTTTATAACATTTATTGCTGGGGGTTAAAATATATGCTCACACTCTTGTTCTTTTTATCACGCTTTAATTTATAATGTTTTGTATTTCAACAAGGTTGTTATTTGGACGTATATAACGAGTCTTGATGTCAGGTACAATATTTCGCTCATTGAAGATATTAACAATCGTTTTAAAGAAGTTATTTATCTGATGCGTGATAAGTCGCGTTGTCGCTTACAATAGCTCGTCTTCGGTGGATACTTGTAAGGTGCTGCGTTCGTCAACTCAGCGTACATATATATATATATATATCCTTACTCCTCCCGGTCCTATTGTAATTTCCCTTTTTTTCTTTTATTGTTGTTTATTCTCTCCGAGGCATCGAGCGCAGACAAGGCGTTATTCTTTTATGTTACGGAATTTCCCGGACCCATATTGTTTCTCAAGTGCATGCCATACCATTACCTGGTTTCTCTACGTTCAGCTGACTCTCCGTTGCCTGCCATCCATTGGCTCTTCGGTAGCCCGGACTTCCACTCGCATGCCTGGAGGAATTCGCGTTACAACCCCATCACGACTTTCTCTTTGGTGTATGCTCGCCAACTAGCGCAATGGTAGGGCTCGTCTATATACAGTTAACTCTCAGTTGCATTGGGTGCTATGATTTGAACGAATCGACCGTATATGACACTCGAGTCACTCGCAACCTCCTCGTATATTATTCTTGCGATACATTTCGTCTTTGCCTTCCTTATAGAGGGCACATGCATTCCTTGAAAGGCCCCCGGTGGCAACATGTACGAAGTCGGCATTGCGCCGACTCTCCCGAAAGGCGAGTTTGTTTATACAGTCTCGCACGGACTACGGGCATCCCTGCACCACGTGTTTAAGGTCTGGAGGCGAATGACTTTTGTCCGTCGTTCGACTGGGTTCGGGTAATCTTATTCGTGTCGTTAATGGTTGTTTTTTTCCTTACCTTGTCGCCGCTCGAAGCTTCTTTCAACAGGCTCAATTTCCCTGGTTTTCCGTTCGCAACATTTATGATAATGCTAGTCAATAAGAAATTACGTTTATCCAATTATAAACTATTAATTTAAAATAGTAACATTTTTAATTACTTTATTGATCTTCAAAAATTACTTAATAAAAAATTATTTCTTGGTAGATCTTCTAAAAATATATTTATTATTTATAAAATATATAAATAGAATATTTTTATATCTATGTTTTATTTAATTTTTTTAAACTTTTTAAAATAATTATGTGTAATACTAAAATTTCAATAGAAAATGAATTAACACGATTTGATAATAAATAATCAAATGATAAAAATATTGTGTAGTTTCTAGATTTTTTTTCATTTTAAATACAAAATTTTTTCTGAATTTTTAACATTCGAAAATTTGCATATAAGATAAATTATTTTATTATTTTAATGATAATTATATAATTATTTGTAATCATAACAACATATTGCAATACAAAAATTTTAATATTTTAATAGAATAAATATAATATACATATATAACGTAATGGGGTTTTTTGGCCCTTCTATTGCGGAAAAGTATAACGTGTGGAAGCTCTCAAATCCTATCGCGCAGCCATCAAAATTAATCAATGTTTAATCAGCTTTGAATCAATCAGTGTTGTTAAACAAAATAAAAATCAAATGGTTTTTAAATAAACTATAGCATGTCATTATGAACGCAAAGTATACATATTGAGTGCATTGAAATTAGAAAATATACAAACATATAAAATTTTAATGACTTGAGTAATTTATGCGTAGGTAGATAATTTCAATTTTTCAGTGTATACATTTTCCTCACATCATTATTCTAATAACTACGTTTTTCTAACTTATCTCAGTGCTTTCGTGCAACCATGACTTCCACTGATTTCCCCTTGGATACTTATTAAATCGGTTTCTCTTTTCTCCCTTTGCTTTTACATTTTAAGTAAAACTGTTTCTTGAAAAGACTATAACTATGATATTTTTGTAAGTACAAAAATCATTTTTCTGAAATATTTATTTGAGATAAATTTAATAAAATATTATCAAATGTTTTAAAGAGAAAATTGAATATTTTATATGATATATGGGATGCCCATCAGCTATTTTATTTTAAAATAATATTTCTTTAATACGATTTATCGACAACAAGATAAATATGAATACTAAAGAAATAAATCTAGTTTCTCAATTTTAGATAATTTTAGATACGTTCTAAAACGTTGACCATCTTAAAAATCTATTTTACAAAAATTTTGATGATTTTTCATAATTTATTATTCATGAATATTATATATATATATATGTTTACTATTTATAAATGAATTTATTTTATATACATTACGTCTAAATTTGAATTTTTAATTTTTAATTTTACACATACGTGTAACTAGAAATTAATTTTCTGATTATTGTGTAATACTTTGCTCATTTTAATAAGCTTTCTAGGAAAAATAATAAGTCGATTAAAAAAGTAGAAGTAGTTACTGAGACTATGAAGACAGTAAATTTTTTTTTATATTAGTGAAATTAATTAATTCAATTATTCAAAGAAAATGATTACAAAAAAGATATTTATTTTTCATCGATATTATAATTAATTTATGTATTAATTACATGATATTTTAGAACACATTGATTTAAAATTTTAATTTTCAAACTTTTTTACAAAAAAATTTACAAAAGTATATACATATATTTTAATGTTTCACCAAATATAGAAATAGTAATTTATTATTCATAAAATAAATATTTTTAATTGAGAATAACAAATTTGTATGCCACGATATAAGAGAATAATTACAATGTATTACTTTGAATTAAAATATAAAGTATATTTATTTTAAAATAATTTTTTTTTAATTGTATATTTATAATATAATATTTTTATTCAAGTTCATATATGAATTATAAAATTATTACACTATAAATTTTACATATTTATTTTCAGATAAGGCAGAGTAAATCTATTAAAAACGATATAGATTTTTATAAACCTGTAAAATTTAAATAATTATGGATAAAGAGTAAATAAAATTATAAAATCGATGGAAATTAGATGTGTCTTTATGTCTGCTTAAAAAACGAGAATCAATATTTTCGATCATTTTTTGATATTATCAACAAATTCAATGTCTATTATATTTACTTGAGTAAATATTATATAATAATGTAAATTGTTACTCAGTATACAAAAAAAATTAAAATATTTGAAATTAAAAAATGGATTAAATCTTATCAGAATCTCTATACTATTTTATTCTTTAAATGATATTTAATTTTCAAATATATTAAATGTTTTAAAATGTATTATATTGTACAATTAATATATTATGTTTTCTGTATTTATTCAGTTTTTAAAAAACAATTTTTTCAAATATATGACAGTACAAAATGCATTATTATTATATTTAATTTAGTCTTAACCTTATTCATTAAGTATATTTGAAATACATAGTTGACATCATTTATACTTAAATATTAATTTTATTTTCAATTAGTTTAATATTTATTTTGAATTAAAATTTTTAACTTTTTCTTGAGTCAAGTCTATAAACATATAAAAAAAAATAATCCATAGTATTTAATGTAAACTTTAATATAAACTTAATTATTCATAAAATTATTCAGTGAATTGAAGTTATTTAATTAGTTTAAACTAAAAACATTCATCTTCATTTATTACAAATTAAAATTAAGTATAGATTATTTTTAATTAAAAAATTGTAAATTAAATTGTTAATTGTGTGTAATTAAAATATTGTAAGTGGTTGAATTTGAAATAACAAGTACTATAATAAATCAAAAAAAATATTCTGATACGTCATTCCATACTCAACTTCTCATCAGGTATCTAATTTGACTTGATTTAGATTCTGATTTTAATTAAAAATTATAGCTTTGATTTAATTTCTTATCTGATTTCGATTATTAAATTCTGTATCACAAACCCTTATAAGCCAAGTCTCTCTCCCTCTCTCTCTCATTTTTGATATATAGTAACCAAGAATAAACACTTTCATATTAAATTCATTCTCTTTTTATTTCTTCCTTATTTCCATTAAGGATTATTAAGTAAAATAACTTTTTCTAGATTAATATAATTCAACTAGGTTTCTAGTAGGTATATTTTCATTTTCCTTTTGAAGTAATGGATTGATGTAGATTAATAAAAATTTTTTCTTAAATTTTGGAATCGGAATAGTCAATTTTAGATAAGATAAGAGAAGAATTATGTACACTTACCTATTGCCGATTACCATAGCATGCTTGCAAATCTATACAATTATTATTATAATTTTATTTCAAATAGCTAAAGGGAAATTACTATAAAAATAAATCAATATTACTTTAAAAATCGCAAAAATATACGGTAAAGCAAACACACATAAATTATATTGCTAATTTTTCATAAATTTTTTAATAAATTAAAATAAATAAATACATATGTCTTTAACAACCATGTTTAAAAGATCAAAGAATGGAACATCACACTTCCAGAAAATAATCAAAATTCAGTCATCATAGACCTATATCTGCTATCAAAAAGTGAAACAAATAAAAACGAAATAATCCCAGTATCTATTAGCATTGAAGATATTATGATAAAAAAAATAATAAAAACATATGTAAAAAAGAATAAAAGTTGGTGAAAAATAAAAATCAAATTGGATTTCAAAAATTTAAGTAAGAATACGAAATTTAAGGATTGTAAAATAGAGGCAAATGTATTAAATCAAATAAACTAAACCATTTAATTGATAAAGTTAGCTGACATAGCCAGTGAACTGAAGAGTAATTGTTTTACACCTTTATTAAAATAATCAGAAAATTGACAATGCGTTAGCACTTATTAAACTAGACGTTAACAAATTCTGAAAATCCCATAGAAGGGTAGAAAATATTAACATTATACAGTAAATATGGAAACGTAAATTATTTTTATATTCTTTCAATAGGTTATGATCAAAATATTTGTGTGAATCCAGTTATCAAATAGAAAAACAATCAATTGTAATTGCATGGTAAAAAATAGCATAAAATAATTATTCGTTTATCCATTTAAATACATTTATATATTTTTAAATTCTATATTTCACGTCATACATCAAACACTTGTAGAGATAGCTTAAAATAATAAGCAAAGTTATAGTGGATTATCGAATGATACAAAGAAAAAGGTAGATAGAATATTAAAAATCTAAATTCAGCATACCAAAATTTATAAGATAAAATTAAAAACGTTAAAAAGAATAAATGTTCGAGAAGCGTCAATAAAAATTAGCAAAATAAAAATAATCAAATAGAGAACTGTATAATATGGTTCTTAAATTAAAATATACAGGGGCAACAATATCCGGAACTACTTTACAGGTGTTGAACTGTAAGTGCAAGATCACCGCTAGAAAAATTGTTATAAAATAAATAAATCAGTGAAAATAAATATTGAACAGTCTACATCTTAAATGAACAACGAATTAATTATAAAAAAGTTGGTATGTTATATGACAATAAACATTTTTTGATACAGAGATTGACGAATCGATAATAGGATGTTAGTATCTGAATCAAAATGAATTAAAAAGCAAAAAATATTAATTATATAGCAAAAAATATTACGTATATAATAGATTTTAAGGCATAGATTTGGGAAAAATAGTTGTCATTTGTACATAATTAGCAATTTTTTATAACATATCAGTACTAATTATGGCAAATAAATGGCACATAAGTTATCGAATGAATAAAACTATAAATAAATTTCAAAAATTATTCTTGTATTTGTATGCAGTACAGTAATATAATATAAGTATAACTTAATAACATACTCAAATTAATTAGAATTTGAAAGCATAAAAAAGAAAAGATAGAGACCGTACATACAAATAAATAGAAAATATCACTACATTAAAATAACTATAATAAAAAAATATACATATATAATTGTGATAATTATAAAAATATTCACAGAAAAAAATTATATAATTGATATATATAATTATAAATTGAAAATTATCATAAATAAAATGAATAATAAATAAAAAACCAAAAATATTAATTCCTACATGAATAAATTAAAAAAAATATTTAAGGCTATAAAATAAAAAACTAATCGCCAGAACCAAGCTCATAAAAATGAACTGATATTAGTATCTCGAGAATACGAGTAGTTGTTAGTCTACGACTTATTATACAAAAGAACATTCGTAAATATGCACATGTATAAAATAAAAAGAGTTATGATCGGCTGGGAAGTATTTCTGTATAGTTATTCTGCAATTAAAAAATAAACAGCTGTAATCAAGAACACAATAATTAAGATATTGCATCACTTTACAGAGATAAATATTGTCAGCTAATACGCATCAAGTTTTATGAAAATATCATTTGTAGTCATGTCTATAACAATATACTCCATTTAATGAATAAACAATATAGTAAAATTGTGTGCAGAAAAATAATAATTCAGAATTAGATGCATATTTTTTTAGTGAATAAAATAAGTTTAATATGTATTAGTAATGTAAAAATATATTTTTATATAATCATTAATAATTACCTTAAGAAACAAACCAATTAATATAATAAGCAAATTACTAAAATAAATTACATTAAAATGATAAACGGTTATAGTAATAAATTAATAATAATAATAACAGTAAATGCTTAAATAATTGAATATTATTATAAACTTTAATTATATGCAATAAGTTTTTATTATGTAATACTATACTTATGTGAAGACAAACACATAATATATGTATAATACCTGAATTAAAAATATTGTAGGTGGATTAATAGAAACACAAAAAATATGTATAAAGAGAAGCAAAACATAAAATAAAGTACAGCAATATTAAAACATTACATTACATAAAATGATTAAATTAATTTATGAATAAACTAACGATGAAATTTTTAATAATAGAATAAACATTCGGTTGTACGCACAAAATGCATTAAAAATAGTATCTATTAGAAAGAAAAAACTGCATAACCTAAACAATAAAGAGAAAATGATAAAAACATACTAAATTAAAAAAAAGATTGATAGACAATCAAAAAAGAACATGTTTAAAGAAAATATTAATGAAAACATTCTTAGATCAAATAAAATAATATTCAACACATTTAATAAATTAAAATAAATAAAAATACTAAAAATGGAATTAATAGACTACAAACTCAAAATAACTTAAATAAAAAATAATTAATAGCAAAATATTATCCAATACACTTTAAACAAATAAAAGATGAATTGTTTTAGTGACAGAAATATTAACGGAATACTAACGCTAGTAAAAGAGATATATACATAAATCCAAAATTCATAAATAAAAGCAAAAGAACAACAGAAGATATATATAAAAATATGTACTTCCCAATGAATAAAAAGTAATAACACTACTATCGATGAAATTTATAAATATATATAAATATTAAGATAATAATATATAAATAGTAATAATAAATAAAAATTTAGAATAAGATGTATAATGTAGAATAAAAAAAATGGTTAGAATATGTGATAATTAATTTATAAAATAAATATGAATATAATATCAGCATAATAGTTAAACACAGTAATGGCTATAGGTAACTATTGTAACAAATTTAATGAAACTACAATAATAGAATGTATTCATAATAACAATAATAATTATTATTATAAGCAAATAAAAACTAATAAAGGAAAAATAAATAAAAATAAACAATAAAAACCCACATTAACTAATAAATATATTAAAAATAACATACTATCAATAATTTAAATATACACAAAAAAAAATAAAAAATAATTAATAAATTTCATTGAATAATAAATTAATTAATAAAAAAATACATTTAATTTAATTTAAGTTCCCAATTAAATTGGTAACATGCCTCTTCATATTAAAAGGTGGTCAATTGTTAATTTTTTAAAATTGCTTTAGATCATCAAATAACGATAATAATACAACTAGGACTTCAACAGTAAGAACAAAAAACAGATACACATACTAATAATAAATGAAAACAAACAGCAAAAATTAGATAAAATAAATTATAAATAATAGGACATGATTAAAAATTGTATAATAAATAAAACATATAAATTAATAAATGCCATTGAATTTAATATTTTACTATGTTATATAAATAATAAGCAAAGAGATGAAATTAGAGATCTTCTATAAATAATATATATATCTATTCTATAAGGCATTGTTATAAACACATTATATTATAAATATTACATACATACTAAATCAATATTTTAACAATTAACTAGTTAATATATTAAGTATAGTTATAAAGTACATACTCGATACACCATACGAGCTGCTATTGGTGAAGATGAGGATGCCATGACTTGATTTGTGTTAAGGTAAGTGAACTTCTGCGTACCCATGGATGATAAATACTCAGATTAAACTGCAAATGCAAATTATGATGCTCTGATAATGTAATGATAAGCAATAAAATATAACCAAGAAACTTCAGAGCACCAGGAAAGTTTAATGCAGCATTTTACATGAAATAAAAGTTATCTAATAAACCAAAGAAAGTAGTTAAACTAAACTTCATATTTGCTTTCTTAATGGATTTATGATCCTATTTTTTAGCTGAATTGGACAACTAACTTTCATATCGCGAACCGAACATGTTTCTTTTTTTTACGATATAGTATAGTAAATAAATGTTCTTTCGCAAAATTAATTTTTTTGTTATTTCTTCTCGACTTACACCTATAATCCGAAGTAAGACTATTTTACGAATTAATACAACAATTGAACAAGATTTCTATACATAACAAAGTATATAATATCTATAAAATGTTATATATAATACATTTTTATGATTACATAAAAGTGAATTTTAGTTATTCCAGTTAAATTCGTGAAATTTTTTTTATACTAATATTTAAATGGAATAAAATTTTTAATCAATTAACAAACATTTTTTTATTATTTAATGTAATATTATGTTTTTTTAATATGTTAAAAAAATCAAAATAATGAATTTATTAAAAATAATATGATTTCAACAAATGAATGATGTATTTTTTATTTTTAAAAGCTTTACTATAAATTTACAAGAAACTGAGATGATTTAATTATTATTTAAGTTGTATAAACATCTAAATATTAATTAAAAATTATTTGAGATTATAATCTTGTTCAATTTTGTACTGGTCCATAAAATTTTTTCAAGAAATTTTTATAATTTAAAGTAAATATCAAAATAAAAAATTATCATTCTTTTCAATTTTGAATAACTTAATTTATTTTAAATTATAAAAAATTTATTAAAATTAGGAAAATGTAGTTAATTTGTTATTCTAAAATAGAATACTTATAAAATCATAAGTCTTTTCAACTCTTATTTGCATGTGTAAAGTCAATAAAAAATCATTTTAAAAATTTTGTAATCCAAATTTTGAATTATTTAATTATTATCTTTTGTTTATTTATAAACATAAGTTATAAATTGACTTTAAAATAAACACCAAATAAAAATATATAAATAAATTAGTAAATTATGTCATATAAAAATTTCAAAACATTATTTTCATCCATAAAATATAATTTATTATTATTACTTAATTATTTACCTATAAAAAAATTCTATGAAAAAATTGACATTGTATTTTTCTAAAACGAAAAATACAGGGTAAAATATTTCAATGGCGTTGTTCCACAAGTGAATGTGTAAAAATAGATATTTACAAATTAAATATTATTTTATATAAAGAAAGTTATAACAGTTTAGTTTTCTTACAAAAAAAATATTTTTTATATCAAAATAATTCTCACATAAAATTATTTAAAAGTGATAAAAAGCCTTTATACAAGTGTCTAGTAATTTTAGATAATTTGTACTCAAAACTATGTTTATGAACTTTAAATATATATCATAATTTGTTTACATATTCATTGTTTTTACGCCTAATAAATTTTGGACCAGTACAATATTTAAGAATCAAATACATGTGAAGGTTTGAAAATAGATTCAGGGGAGTTTTAGTTATCAAAATCTTAGTTCAATGAAAAATTTAGTTCTCTGAAAATAAGCCGATATTTCTTTGTGGTACATTAAATTATAATAAAATCGTTATTCGTGTAACGTAAAACGTTTTTAACTCATGCTTCTACCAACCAATAGTATCTTTTCGCAGATCTCTGTACATAGATGCTGAAATAATACCGTGATTCTGCCCATGGCATTCAAAGCTTTTCGAACATCGAAATTTATTATTCAACTTAATATTATTACTATTATAGCTGTTTATCTGCTGCACATTTTTTGCAAGAGTAGTATTAGCTGACTTAAACTGAGATTTGTGGTTCAAAGTCTGATATTCCTGCTGTGGTTGTTGTTGCAGAGGCCGATTAGTCATATAATTATATGTCATTCGATTTCGAGGTATAGAATTATTGACATCCTGAAACATACATAAACCATTTAAGTTATTTTTTAACAAACTTTTCTATAATCTTTGAAAAAAATTGCATATAATGACTGATAGATTTTTCTTTTTAATCTAATCTGTAGTATGTGTATCTTTATTCAAAATATTAAAATACATTAAAATTATTATACATTATTATATATTATCATAAAATATTATATTTCAAGAAATTTATTTTATAATATTTACTTAAGCAAAAAGAATCCTTTTTAATTAAATCAAAGCCTTTTTACGAATATATATTTATTTTAAATAAAAATATGCTAAATGTTGAAATTTAATGCTAACTGATGCATGTGAAAAACTAGATCTTAAAATCTATTAAAAGAAATTTTCAACGATTAAACAGGGATTATGAGACATTTATTTGAAATTTTCATATTGAGATGAGTGTAGAAGCATCGATTTAACAAAAAAAAGATAAAACACGGAAAATATTTAGAATAATACAAAAGTAATCAGAAATAAGACTATAAAAAAATTCCTTAAAAAGAGTAATGGTAAAGAAAGGTGCTAATAATAAAATGACGAAACCGGAGATATAGAGTTCAAAAAAAGATCGTCTAATATAAAGTTACAGTTTTTTACTTGTTTATTGTATACTGTGTTACAATTGATATATAACTTAGTAAATACATTATCACCGAGTTGCATTATTTATTTTGGTTCAAAATGCATTAAAAATGATATATAATATAGAAATTAATTTAAAAATTATTTACCAGTATTAGAAATAAAATAATTCAAATAATAATGTTATTATTTAAGATAGTTATTGTATTCATTCATTAATTTCATAATGTAAATAAATATTAATTTTATTAACTCTTAAAAAACTATTATTTAGCTAGATATTATATATTAAACTTTATTAAGCTACTTTAACGGTCTACACCCTTTTAATCTTTTTAAAAAAGATTTATACTATAATAAATACGTATACATTAAAAGCTTCAAATAAATGATTTCTTTACACATTATTTTACATATAAATTTAAACTATATTATGCATATTATTTATACGTATTGTAAATTAGTTGAGTATTAAATAATAAATGCGTAGAATAGAAATTTAGGAATTATAAATAAAAAATGACTTTATTGTTTAATTTAATTTAGTCAGAAAAAATTTAAGAGAAATTCACTAACATGAAACTTAACAATTTGAAAAGTCGATCTCAATTTGAAATTATCTTAAATTCTGATAGGAAGGAATTCTACCAATTTTCGTATTCTTAAAATGAATATAAGTAAATTAAATGACTGTGCTATTTTTAATAACAGAATGACTAATATTTAAAAAAATTACAATAACATCGTATTTTATAACTTTTCATAGGTTTAAGATTTTTAATTAAAAAAATATATTCAAAGTTTCAGATATATGATATATTAAATGCACGGAGATTCCAAATACAATAAAAAGAATTTTATTGAAATAAAATCATGTATTATATACATTATTTTGATTTTTTTAAACCTCATATTTTATACTATGAAAAGTACAATATATTCAAAGAAATGAAAGTATAAAAAATTTAGGAACATAAAATTATCATTGTTTCTTGTAAAAGAACCATATAAAATAAATAGAGTAACATAAATAGAGAAGTAAGGTTTTAGGATTTTTGGGTGCATAAGTGTCGTGCAGAATTGTAACAATAAAGTAAAATTCCATGATACTGGAAAAAAGCATTTATCCTTATTTGGATTCATTATTCAGAATATGGGTTAAATTTTGTTTGCGAAATATTGATATCTATACTTAACTTTCAGTTTTTATATAATATATTTTAATATTTAGAAACTAATATTGATTATGTTAAATTATATATATTCAATGGTTTAAAAGATTTTTAATAATCTTTTAATTTTTTTAATATCAGTATTATTTACTCAACATAACTAGAATATTCAAAATAAAAACTTACACTTGAATAATAATAATCACGAATAATACATAGATATTTGTTTTTAAATAATATTAGTTTACTATATCCTTTTTTATTTTTCACACATTTTATATATTAGATGTCAGACATGCTATTTTTTTAAATATAAATTTTAATTTTACATTTGATATTCAATGAACATTATTTATAAATTTTCAATAAAAAATTCACTGAGAGAATTTTTAACTGTTTGTAATTTTTTATTTAACCTACTTGAGAAAATCTGTTGAGGTGTTTGTTAGTGCATGATGCTGTTGATTCCTCGTGTCTTGAACACTTATCAATTCTTGTTAATGATTGATTGAAAGTACTCGTAATTACACGATAGTTTTGCTGTTTTACTGTAGTTGTCGACCGAGTGATGACGCCTCCATTATCCAAACGAGATTTCTGTTTTTGATTACTCTGAGACTTGTGGCTAGCATCTCGATTATGCTAGTAATAAATAATCAATAAATAATACATAATAAAAAACTTATTTTTGTCTGTTATTGATTCGTTTGTTATATTTGTACATAACAGTTTATATTATATAAAAGTTTCTTGAGAAATGGTAAAAATAAAGAGAAAGTAAACAAGAAAAACCATGTTTAAAAATAGAGCACATTATCCCTAAGTATTAAAAAATATTTGTTTAAAATACTAATTCATGATTTTCTTAAATGTAAAACAGAAGTTTTATTTTGAAGTATTATTCTAAATTAATTTCTATTTTAATATAATTAGAAAAAAATATTTTAAAGATAAAAATATAAGTGTAAACATATGTATAATACATGAAAATTTTCAAGGAATTTTTAATATATATTAAATTACTTTAAATAAATTTCATAATTTTATAATAAGTTAACTTTTTTGTTTTCAAAACATGAAAACTTAAACTAAATAAGAATATATATATATAAGTGGTCTAGTAAAAACAATAAAGTATATATTTAATGATATAAAATGGAAACATATCATTCAAACTTTTTACAATATTGGTATAAAGCTTATAATAATTATAAGTATCATAATTAACTTTCTAAATTACATTTTGTTTAAATTTACCATATAAATTATATAGCCATTAAAATATTAGAAATACATAAAATTAATTGTATTTTTACAGTAAAACTTAATTGTAATATACAAGTATATTAATGCTTATTTATTTTTAATATTGTCTAATATATAAAATTTCAATTTATATTCAGAAATTATGAAAGAATATTTTAAGCACAATTAATTATATTTAGATTAATTTATTTCATTTAAAATTACTTGATACATTTCAAAATTATTAAATTTTAAATTATAGTCACTTTCTAGGAATAAAATATCGATCTTTATTATTCATTTATTTAATACATTAATAGTTTTTTAATGCTGTTATTAATATTAAAACATTTATACACTCGTACAACTTTATAATTTGTAAACTGTACATAAAAAATAATTACTTTAGTAGAATTACTAATAGTAAAATATAACGGTACACTAATATAAATATTACCTGGTTTAAATGGATAGATCGTTGAGACTTTGACATCTGCTGTTGTTTCTGATTTAAATATAAGCAGCTCTTCGCCTGGCTTGGGACAAAATTTTCAAAGTTCCCATTTATTAAATTGTACGCATATTGAACTGCTATATTTTTCGTAGATGGTTTGATAGATGGGGCAGATGAATATTTCACTGAAATCAAATATTTCTAATATTATTTATTTACTCATAATACCAACATAATTTCTTTATAATTTTTTAAATAATTGTATCTACTTTAATACTTAAATATTTGTAGTAAAAAATAATTGTGTGTAGCAGATTTTAAATATTTTTATTATATTTCACTCAATGCAATTTTACCTTTAATCAAGGTTACACATTTTTATATTTATGAACTTTATAGTATATTTTGTTTTTTATTAATTTAATTTAAAATGGTTAATTTTTAAATTTTACAACTATATTTATATAAATTTTGAATGATCAGAATATACAAAGTAATTTGAAATCTTCTGATTTTTAATTTAATTAACTTAGCAGGTAAGTAATTTTTTTTATTAATTATAGAATTAAATATTTGACTCATATTTATAAAATATTAGCTTTTAATTTGAAATGTGCTTTATTTTTAAGAAAAAACAATGAAATGTTTGTACTATAAGTATAAATATTTGTAAACTTATTTTTTTAAATATTTTTAAAAATATAAATGTAATTGATATTTAATAATAAATTGTACATAATATAATTTTTGTATTCATCTCAGCAATAATATTTTTTCATTTTGTAATACATATGAACCAATCCTGTAATTTGTAAGAAAATATAAAAGTTATTTGAATATAATCTTTTTTTAACGCTTTTTTTAATTTTAATATTAAAGTTAAAATATATTTATTTTAAATTTATGATGAATTATTTTTTTAAAAAACTGTATTAAACGAAAAATTAAATTTTTTTTGTTTTCTTCCAATAAAATATTTATAAAAAAATATTTCCAACATATTATTTTTCAATTTTTATGACAAATCATTATTAATTATGTTAATTTTATATTTTGTTCATAACTTTAAAATTTGTTAAATAATAATTCTTAAGTTAAACTAAAATTGTTTAAAGTTAGAGTCAATAAAAAACTGTCACGTATGTAATAAGAATTACGGTACTCATACACCTAAGACTCTAATTTCTTAGAAGTTCACTTTAGAAAACAGCATGGATTAAATTTCTCATTACATGGTCAGCAAAAGGCATGAGATTGATGACGCAGTAAATACTTTAACAAAAAACGGGATAGAACAAAATATCTCTCCATAAACTTTCATACTAATTAAATCAAGAAAATGCAATTAGGTATGGTATATCAAATTAATGCGCTAGATAAAAAAAAGTTGTCAACAATACTTCTTTGACTCCTTAATAAAAATATCTTCGAGAATAAACATCGCGATCTGCGTACAAGCAACATGTATACTAACTGCTAACATTCATCCTTAATTTGATTAGAAATGGAGTTAAATAGGATTGCACAAGTGATTACTTTAATTAATTATCGAACTCTTTTTCATCATTAAGGTAACTATTTCCTTAAGTTATAAAGATAAGAAAAATCGTCTGTTGTATGAAACAGACTAATACATTTAGTGTAACTTTATATTAGAATACTTATATCTTCTAAATATTTATAAAGTTTGTGTTATGTAATAATATATTATAATTGTATTTTTAAATAAAATATACATTTTTATATTTTTTATGTTCAAAGTAAATAACGGTAATGTTAAATGAACTTCCAAGTAAATTCTATTCTAATCTTTTTTAAAATTTATATTATGTTGATATATTTCTTTACTTATATTATTGTAACTAATTTAAAATAAATTTCAAAATTCATACCATTATCACGATAGATCTTATCACTTATTATATTTACAACTTGTGTTCCTTTATTCTCTTTTCGATTAGGAATCCCATGTCGTGTTTCATCTAAAATTAATAATTACACATATTTAATTGAATAAATTCCTATATACAATTCCTTGTATAAATTTTAATATAAATTTTTAAATAAATCTCACCTATATATTTTTTGAAAATACGTAGTGTTTCAGAAATAATTCAATTTTTTAAACATTTACGATAAAGTATTGGAACCGTAATTTAAATTATATAAGTACTTTCGATTATTCTACAAAATTAGTTTTATTCATTTATTATTATTAAATAATAAAAATTATCAAATTGTAAAATATAATGTAATTATTAGTATAAAAACTACTACCGCACTAACATTATGAAAACCTAATCAATTTTCTATTTATGTAATATAATATATTTTGAAAGAACAAACACCAAAATTTATTAAACAAAAAGTTAGATATGTTAATTTTATATAATACATTTGATTTTTATGTTGAAAATATAAAATAAAATATAATAATACCTTAGTATCATTTATTTTATATTCTAATTATAACATGAAAAATTACTTAATTTATGTAATAAAAAAAATTTCTATGAGTTTATTTACAATACTTATTTCATTTTATTAATAATTTTTAATATATTTTAATTACTTTAATATTTTTTACAAATATGTGAATTATATTTAGATCTATCCTTTTAAAATAAATTCACTTTTAATCATCATAGAATTTATACAAATTTCAATAAACATTTTACATCTTATCCATAATATTTTATTTTATATTAAACCTGATTAGATTTTTTGTTTAAAAACATCTTGTTTTCATTTTGATTTACTTCAAAATCTTTTGTTTTACAGTTTTCTTACCAAAATTGAATAATATATTTAATTATTTATAATAGCTTATATTTTTTACATTTTTTACATTCTTGAAAATATTTAACAAATTGTAATATTTTATTATATTCTTATCATGCAACTTTTTATACATATCAATTTTTATATTAAATAATTATTTAAAATTCGAATTTTTAATGTTTTATTTTTACAGGATTACGGTTGTTACGATTTGTATGAACAAATTAAAATTATAAATCATGTAAATAATAAGTCTTCAATAGTTTTTTTTATAAACAGTTTAACATAATTTTCTATTAAATTTTTTACGATTAAAATTTTT
This sequence comes from Dolichoris vasculosae, assembly GCA_018907195.1. NCBI lineage: Eukaryota > Metazoa > Arthropoda > Insecta > Hymenoptera > Agaonidae > Dolichoris > Dolichoris vasculosae. Next base: position 59,729 of record JACCHY010000051.1, on the reverse strand, counting down.
ATAAATGTTAGAAATGTTTTCATTATATAATTTAAGAAACTTTAAAATTTTTTTATTAGTTGTCTCATGATTGAATATCAATCTATAGATCATTAATTATAGTTTTATGTATGTACTAATAAACTTGCATTCTATTTATTATTAATACAAATTCTATATTTTTACACTTTTTCATTGACAATTACATTTTTAATGTGTCTAAAAGTTATTATTTTTATGAAGAAAAAACAAAATTAATTTTTGAATATAAATTTTATTTATTATATCATAATAAAACTTAAATTCATTTAATATTTAAAAATTGGGGAATAATTTTCTTAATTATACCTAATCAATTTTAAATTGTTAAAGTTTCTGCTCATATTTTAAAAAATAGTGCAAAAATATTAAAACATCTATTTATTTTGTAATCATATAAAAATTATAATTATTGAAAGATATTAAACTACTAGAAAGTAAGACTAAAAAAGTATCAAAATCCTTTGTAATACTAATAATAATTAAACTAGTATTGTAATAATTCTAAGCATATGAGTAGATTTTATAAGTATATAAAAATATAAAAATTATCAGTTACTTTAAAAACAATTGTATGTACTATTTTTAACAATTATTTTTAATAATACCTTGTGTTTAATCTAAAATTAACTTCAACATTAATAATTCAAATTTTTCCTTACAGAAACAAACGAATGTAAAAAAATTTAACAAATAAATTTTTGCATGTTTTTGGAAAATAAAAATTTTTATGAATTTTATATAAATTATTCTAAATTGTATAAATTGTATAAATTATATTATTTTCATTCTTTAATAAAATACTTTTATTAGTCAAGAAAATACTTACTAAAAAATAAATATAAATTGCTATCTTTAATATGAATATTTATTATTAATATTTTAATTCTTAATAACCAACTTATACAATATATATATGTTATATATTTATATTATAGCTTTTCAAAAACACCATTATGTCATCGGGATTATAAATTATTTTTACCTTCAAGAAATAATGCTTTGTATGTGTCGTTTTTTTTTTTTTCTTTTCCTAAATCATTGCAAGACAGATGAAAACTTTTTCTTACAACGGCATCACCTTCGCCTGTTACACAAGAGTCGTTTCTTATATACTCGGATAGACGTCTTATTCTGGATTTGGACCTAAATAAAAAAATATTCTCGAATATAAGAACTAAATATAAATATTTGAATCATGATTTTATCAGATTTTAAAAATATTTTATAATGTTTTACATCGTTTTAACGAATGGGCTTATATTTTTCGTATATATATAAAAAATGTTTATTGTAGGAACTAAATTAAACAAAAATTTGTTACATAATAGCTTAAAACAACAAAAATAATAAAAAGAATTTTTAGTTATAGTTTGCAGTTTAATATTATTATTCTAAAATAAATAGTACTAAAATAGTTTATCATGAAAAAAATTAACAGAAAATGAAATATATGTGATTTTTAAAAACAGTAAATTTTGTCTTTATTATAAATATAAATCTTAATATGAATTATATTTTTAAATAGATATAAATTTAATATAAAAAATAACGAATAATAGTAATTATCGTTATTCGTTCAATTTTATTTAATTCATAATTGTTTTGGACACTTGGAATTACGTCACCCGTAGGATGATCAAGTACTCGAACGAGCTTCGCATTTCTATTAAATGATGGTGAAAGTGTAATTTTGATCATTCTGGTATTTCTTTTAATAAACGAAACAAGATAATATAAATAATACGGCCTTATTTGTATTCCAATGTACAAACTGAACCTATAAGTTCATTGAAGACTATTGGTGACAAAATATTGATTATTCCAAAGATTAATGAGATATCAAGTGGGGTACTTTAATGGCGTCGATTCACTTGAATTTTTGCTACCCAGTGTAATCTTGTTATTCTTTCAAATACTAACAGAGACTAGCTACCTGCTGGTTTAAATATTAATGAGAGTATGGCTGAATTCGCGGGCATTAAGTCAACCATAATAGTGTTAATACTTCGTATATCGAAATTTATTATCAAGATCAATTATAGCATTCCATAAGTGTAATATATGAAAAAATTTCGTTTTTAAATTCTAAATAAATATTATATCATTATTTTTTATTAGAGAAGTATGATTCTATATACATATATTATTATGAAAACAAAATTTTGATATATAAAAACTACAATATTGGAATAACGTCAACAATATGTACTTGTAAATACCATGCATTACTTAACAATAAAATAATATTATAACTCATAATTGGCCTAATTATTTGGAACTATTTACACTGATTTTACTCATTGATTAAATACAAATAAACGAATATACAAACATTTCTAATGATATCCTATAAATATGAATAATGCCATAATTTTATGTATTTTTCTTGATTGAAAATAAAACACGTTTATCATTTCCATATCTAATATTAAAAATTTATATAATTAATTAAACTAAAAATTAATAGTTTAGAGACGGTGTAGGTCTATGTTCATGGAAATAAGATCGAAATCATTTTCCTGAAATCAAAAATATATATTTTATCGACATTTCTTGAGATGGTATTCAAGATATATTTTACAAAAAACAAATGCTTAATATATACTGTATTTATCAATAGAAAACCAACAATACCAATAAGGAAGGTATAAATTTAAAACGTCTAATTCTATTTAAAATTAAGACTTGCGTGAACGTGAACGAATTTGACATACCTGGGGCTTTCTAATTAAAACTTCTTTTATATGGTAGATATCAATTCAAAAGTTAAAATACTCTTATTTGAAAAAGAGAGAAAATGGAAGGTGAATGTAATAAAGGAAAAGGAGAAAAAATATGATAAAATTAGAAGTTCAAAATTATAGGACACTATCGATATGTATAAATAATAAATTAGATAACTTCTCTTTTGTTATATTGGTACTACTTATTCAATCTGCAAAAGTAGTATTTATGTAATGTCAGTGTTTTAAAAAGTAAAATTTTATTCTGTGTCTATTGCATTCACTGTTGGTGATAATTTACTGCTGATAAGAAAGTATTGATTGAATGTCAATCATCATACCGTCTAACTATTGTCGATATTATCCATATATTTATGAAGCGTAACTATCGAGTTCAATCAAGTAATCGACTTAATCAAAAGACGAAACCTTGCAGTCAAATCATCCGTTGCTGTTGAACAACTTTAGCGTGTAACTTCAAGAAACTGTTAATCTATGAGTTGGGTGGGACATATATATCTTCTACGTCACATCATTATCGCGGAAATAATTGTCTTATAGATTCAATTATAAACCTTTTAATGCTGTACAGTGGTATATTAACATAATCTATCATTATTATATGCGCTCTATTTCATTAATGTTACGTTTCTTGCATATAGAACTAAACATACTATTATATTTTAAATACGTATATGATAGTCAATTTATTTAGACAAAAAAAATTAAGAATCAAAAAATATTTCGACAATTGCTTATGGGTTAAATTTATTTATTAAGTAATAAAGTTTTTCTTTAAAAATTTAATAATATTAATAATATTTATTTATAAGTAAAAAATTAATTGAAAGTAATTTAACGTATTAAATATGATTTATCACTCACATATTTTTATGTTTACGGTGCTTCTCATCCATCATGGAGTACAATTTACTACGGTATTCATCGACCGATAATTGAACGTCATCTCGTAGAAATGGAATCACACTTGAACCTCTTTCAGGTTCATTTTCTCTAGCATGAAAACTAAAATTTTAAACGATGTATAATTATAACTACTTGAATAATTATATGCAAGACATTTAATAAATATATTTATAAAAAATTATTTTCAAATTTATATTTTTCTATATTTGACAAAAATTTTATGTACATGGTTTATTTTTAAAACACAATCGTCTATAAATTTCGTTTTAAAAGTGTATTGCAAACTTTTACATAATTTTAATATTAAATAAAAGACAATCAATGTAAATATTATTTTAATCATTATTAATATGAAGACTTACATTATTTAACATATTAAATTTAATAAATTTATATTAATTAATTTTATTTTATTCAGTTTTTTTAAAAAAATCATAAATTTAATCTAGTAATTTTTCCGTCTAGTTCAGTTTTTGTTAAGTTAAATCAGTGTTGACATTAGGTCTTGATGTTCTCAATTCTTTCTCTACGGATACTCTCTAAAATCATTTGAAAATATCAACGTTTAGAAAAAATAGTGTCATGGGATATATGATAATTCAACTTTACTTGACCTGACCTAATTTAAAATGAAACGAATATCGTATAAAATATGAAATTTTTTAAAAATTCCCAGATTTTTTTCAGTTTTCCTAAGTTCATAAAAGATTTACGTATATTAAATATTCTATTTCTTAAAATCAGTTTCAAACATCTTTCAAAATTTTTTTATGGTAAAATGAGCACAATAGCTCTTTAAAGCTCTTTGTAAATTTCAAATTTAAATTATTGATTTACAACTTGGTTAATGAGTCCAAAAGAATAATAATGGTTTTATTACTTTATCTGCATTGACCCATCATTTTCTGTTGATATTTCTCTAGATTTGGTTAGTTTTTGTACATTTTTACACATTTACTTCATCTTTATCATTGAATAAATTCAATTCATTACTAGCATACACAAGACCTTGACAATTTCTTTGATTTATAATCTCATTTCTTCAATAGTATATATTATTTTAAAATCAATAAAACTAATTTCTGATAAAAATATGTAAATTTCAATTATTACTTGAATATATGGCTTCTTTTTAAACTATTTTTTAAATCATTTTTTTTTAATTTTCCTTAAATAGACTTTTATTAGTAGTGGTATCTTTACTATTATATAATAAAAATTAAATTTTTTTATAAATAATAACTAATAATAAAAATAGAATTTGTAATCATTTTCAACTCAACTCAATATATTTAAATTCACTTAATGTGTGATATTTTGTTAGACATAAACTAAAATAATGCAAGCACTAATTCATGTTTTCAAAAATATTTTGGCATAATATCAAGTGTTTTGATTCTTAGAAAAACTTCTTTTTCGAAAATTTAAAAAAAGAAGAATAATAAGTAGGATATTATTAAAAAAATTTTCGTTAAATAAATATATATGTATACATTTTAATTAATATTAAAATTTAGATCATTAACAAAACATAAATTAATTGATGTTTAAGTACACTTTATAAATTACCATGCTATATATGGATGCTCTAAAGCTTCAATAGCAGTTAACCGATGATTTGGATTAAAAACTATTAAATTATTAACTAGATCCAAAGCATCAGCAGGCACATAAGGCAAAAGTTCTTGTAGTGATCTGTGTGGACTTGTTGGAGATTTTTGTAACAAATTAGAGCCGTAACTTGTACTTAACGATGCCAAATCTGAAATGTTAATTAGAATATGTAGTATAATAATTTTCTGAAGATTATGAGATTTATCCTCATAAAAGATATAAAATAAAATAAATCTTTAAAATATGCTAAATACAATACTAACAATGATAATAATACTATAATCTTAAAATATAAATAAAGAAAGTACAGATGCATGATATATCAAGTGAGAATCTCCGTTTACGATTAATGGGGAATTGACAGTTATATGAGAAATTATATTTGACTTTGTTATAGTAATTTGTCTTTGGTAAATACATATGTAGCTTGCAGGTATCCCTGAACATAATGAACTTTAAATGAGTTAAAAATAGTTATTAAATCGTACTTATTGTAATTTTATATTAATGATCACATCTACTTATTTTATTTTTATTACATTTGTGTCAAATATCAGAGAAAATGTATTATTATAAATTAATAAATTATTTATTAACATGCTTACAGTTATAAGAAAAAATTATATTAAAAAACAGTTTATTAGGAATTCCTAATTTTTTTGTTTCCAGGTAATTTGATATCTACAAAGAATATCAGGCTGCACATGGTGAGTGCAGATTTAATGAGAGCTGGCACAGTCGTTTATTTAAACCAATATACAGTTAAGAGGAGCTAAAAAAGAAATAAACGTGAAAGATACATAATAAGAATATGTGGATCCGGTGCACTATAAGTGTATATTAGAAGGAAGCATCCATCGGTTTTTACTTAAGTATGGTCGAATAAGACCTGAGAGATGCAATGTAATAATTTTGTGCAAACATTTATGTAGGAGCTGGGTTCATAGATCCATCTGTAGCTTTGGACCTAATATAAATTTTATTATAGTTAACCGACAACACTTCTCCTTTTCTCTAAATAAAAGACATTGTAAAAATATTTTCCAAATATTTGAACAGATATAGTATTCTGATAATTCTAATTAAATTAAATTAAAATAAATTCCATGTAATTTTTTAAATTAATATTATAAAATTTTTAAATTATAATGAAGATAAAATATTTATACTTTTATTACTTTTACTCTATTTATCCTTTGCAAGTTTCAGAATTTAATGTATTAATTAATTGTAAAGTATAATTGAAAATTGGTATGTATAATTTCAACTATACAATGCCTTTAGTTATGAAATTTTATCTTAATTTAGATTTTATGAATATTGCTTTATAAATTATTACTGATAAATTTCTATTTCTTCTCAACTTAATTATTGAAATATAGTAATCAGCATGACTATTTTTAAATCATATATTGTTATTCAAGTTTGATTAAATTAATATTTTTTTAATTTATTCTATTATTATATATATTTTTAAGATTATACAATTTAAAAAAACACAAAACTTGTAATATTCTGTAAAATAGTTAAAAAAACAAGAACATATGAAATTTAATTATTTCCTATATTATTAATTATTCAAATAATTTTATTATCTAAATTAATTAATTTATGTATACAGTTAAATTTAAAAAGTATAATACCAAATTTTTTCAAACTACTAAAAACGTTTAAAATTCATGAAATAATTAAAATAAACAATATGCATATTACTATTACTAATAGTAATGATCAACTACCTTTAATATGTAAATTTCCAATATATAAATTCATACATCATAAAATAATTTATACACGTACTAACCTTCCTTTGTAGGTGTAGGTAATGTGGCCATGATCCTCTCCACCTGATTGATTGTTGAAGAACCGGGAAAGAGTGGCTTTCCTAATAACATTTCTCCAAGGATACATCCAAGTGACCACATATCTATTCCTTTTGTATAACTAAAATAAAATAAAAATAAATTTAAATATTATTATAAAAAGGCATCATGAATTTAAATTTCATTAAATTATTTAATCAATATAAAGAATCTTACAAAAAGCTATATTTCTTCTTATTTTATAAAAGTTTCAATAATATTTTCTGTAATATATTTGAAATTATAATAAAAATATAGGTTGATTTATCAGGTTCTTATTGTCACACAATAAAATATAAAAAAAGGTTTAAAAAAAATGTTTTAAAAAATATTATTTCAAAATAAAAAAAAATAGAATAATATATAGACTAAAGATTACTAGCAAATAAAAAACAAGCAGTTATATAAAATTGCCAGTACATAAGGATTTTATAGACTTATGTGTGAAATTAGAAGACATTAAACTTAAATGTTATTCATAATTAACATAAATCAAAATTTTCTTTAAATAGGACTGGTTATTGATCAATCTTCTATTATTAGATATGAAGATCATACAATTTTTGTTCTATATATAAATATTTTATAATTTGTCATTGTTTCCTACTATCTTATTTTACCTTTTGGATGCAATCAATATTTCAGGTGCCCTATACCATCTTGTTGCAACATAATCAGTCAAAGTGGGATCACTTCCAGCTTCACCATCCCCTTCCCCCAGATGACTTACTGAACGCGCTAATCCAAAATCAGCGATCTTGCAGTGGCATTGTACGTTTAACAGGATATTCGAAGGCTTCGATGTATAAACAGTAAATTTATATACAACATGTTTTAGTTTATATAAATTTTTCTACATATATTATTATTTAGTTCAATTTTTTTTTTCATAACAGAAGTTAATTAAATTATTTTTTAACGAAATTCATTAGGGATCTTGTCATTGGTATTATTCAATATGTATCACTCAATTACCTTTATAGTTTTATACTGAAAAAAATAAAATAAAAAAACTTTAAAGATTACGATTACTTTTTAAAATTTACATTTCAATCTTTATTCATATTTTTAAATTATTTTTATAAATTTAAAAGATTATTTTATTGAATGTGTTTTTTCAAACTATTTGTTTAAAATAAAAATAAAACTAAATTACACAAAATTTTGAAAAAAATTTGTATTATTTTGAGAATTAAATTTAATTAGTAACAAACAATATCTATTTATTAAGATAGTGTACCTTCAAATCTCTATGGATAACATTCCCGGAATGAATATATTTGATAGCTTTGAGAAGTTGATACATGATATAAACTTTATGGATGTCTTTTAAAATAGAACCTCGTTTTATCACATTGTGGAGATCTGTTTCTATAAATACACATACATAAGTAATTAGTCGAGTTCATTTGTAAACACAATTAATTAAAGTATGAAAAACAATTATAAAAGAAGAGTTATAAAAACTAGAGTATTCATAAAAATTAAAACTATTTCTATAAATATTTTACGTATCTTAGTATATATTTAAAAATAGTAATATGTTACACGAATAAAATATTTTTAGGTGTAAATATTAATTTTTAATATGCATATTAAAAAATATTTAATATATTTTTTTAATATGATTTATAAACTATATTCTGTCAATAATATTATCAAATATAAAATTTAAAATATAAAAATATAAAATATTTAATAAAATATATAATAATTTATATTAATAAAATGAATCAACTCTTCGATAAAATTTGTAATAAATTAAACCATTAATTAAACTACAAATTAAAAATATATTTAAAATTTTTTTATTATAATATTTAATTGCAAAAATTGAAAACATATATCATAAGCATATTTGAATAATTATTAAAACTTTATTTTCTATACTCTTTACTTACCCATGTATTCAAAAACAAGGTAAATATCGCGGTCATTATTTGCCTTGTGTAATCCAATTAATTGGATAATATTTTCATGATTCGCGAATGACAATAAAAATACAATTTCACGAAATGTGCGCTGAGCATCTGTTTGGTTTCTAAAGGCATCAAAAATTTTTTTTACAGCCACTGTTTCTTTTCTTCTTTTATCAATTGCTTTCCATACAATTCCATATGCCTATAAAAATAATAATATTATGTAAATAAAATTTTAAATGATTTATTAGTACGAAGTTTAATATTTTTAAAATTAGTAAATGCAAAATACTTAAATTTACCAGAGTCTTAAATAAATAAGCACTTGAAAATATAGTTCCAAATTATTTTGAAGAGTTTAAAAAAAGCATTTATGGTCAAAAATATGTCTTAAAAATAAAAAAAGCTTTATCAGTAAAAAATATTACTAACTATTAATTAAAACTTTTTAAGATATTTATTGTATATTAAACATATATATTTTGCATATGTGTTTATGTAAATATATAATCATTTATTTTTTCAAGAAATATATCAGTGGTACATTTAAATTTAATCTAAAATATTCCTTGAGATATTGATTTTAAATCTAGCATCATATTAACAAATCATTAATATATATTTATAATGTTAAAATTAAACATAAATTTAATAAATATATATAACATTTATGATTTTCTTTGTATCCTACTTACTATTATCCTTATTATTAAAATACTGATTTTAAATTTTACATATTGTTTAGAATATCTTAAAATATTTTAAAAAATTTATAATTTCATGTCTTTATAGTTTATATAATAAGTAATTTTAAATAAGTTGATATTAAATTTACTAAATTAGAAATTTAAAAATTATAAGCCACTAAATAAAATTAGAAATTGGTCAAAATAAGTTAAATTTACGTTTTTGGTTAATCAATACTATTATTGATAACCTACATTATAAATAAAATATTATTTATGTTTTTAACATAAAATGTAAAGGTTATTGAATAAACTAATAATAATAGAATTTAAACAATTTTTATTAAAATTTATTTCATACATATATTCTTTATTTCTCAAAGTATTATTAACTTTGTACACAAAAGTTTGAATTTAAAAATGTCTAGATAATTTGCATAGACTTAAAAAGTATTTTATATATATATATATACATATATCAATTTTTTAATAGTTTATATATATTCAACAACGAAATGAGGTTTTACACATGTTATCAATTTCTTTCATATTACTTAGGTTATTAATGTTAATTAAAGGAAAAAAATACTTTTAATAATAATTGAAGATTTTTTGTGTAAAACTATAAATCAAAATTCAAGATTTTGAGAAACTTTATAATAGAAGTTGAGAAATATTACAAGTAACCCATGATTTTTTAATGAAACATTTATAAATCTCAAATAGTTATTTCGAAAATAGTTAATTTTTATTTATTTTTATATTTTTTTTATAATCTAAAATAAGAAGCATACTCTAATTATTTAAAAATATGAAATACCTATTTTATTCGTATTATTTGTATATTTTTGTATAATAATTATCTGCGTGTATTTAAAAAGTAGAAAAATGCTTATATAATTTAACAAAATTTTTATAATCATAGATATATCATTTTAACGATCAAATGTTAAATTATTTCTATCAAAATTCACGCATCCATTTAAATGAACATATTTATAAATAAAAATATTTGAATTATTTTTTGTACAATTAAGTGATCAGTATTAATTGACTCTATGAGATGATATATCTATGAATAAAACTTAAATTCAAGAATTACCATAGCATTTTTATCTTACTATTGAGTAAAAATATCTTCTTTAATTTTTTGTAATTTTTATACAGAATTTCTTACTTATAAATCATATGAAAATGAATATTAAAAAAAAATTTATTCTTTTTATCTATACAGGTGTATTAAAAAAATTATTACAATTAAATTATATGATTTCTGAAGATGAATAAGTAATGAAAATAATTTTTCAAACAACTATATATATTTTTCATGTATACAGAAAAAAACTTTTTATTAAAGACATTTCTTTTTAAATTATATAACCTAATATCCATATTTCTTACTCTATACTACCTTAATTAATTGTGCATTTGAATTGGTTGCCATATTTATATCAAAAGAAAGATATTAAAATAGCTATTCAAAGAAAAAATTGCTTAATAGATAATATAAATGGAATGTATTTACTAAAAAAAATAATAACTTATAAATTCAATCTACTTTAGTAAACAGATTATGACTAAATAAAAATATAAAATATTTATATTAAGTTATTTAATAATAAAATAAAAGTGTTGAATATTATGGATTTTATATGGAAAGCAGTAAACTTTTAAAAGTAGTTAAAACTTGTTTGATCTGTATGAAATTTTATTCAGGAATTTAATGAAATCTTTTTTATAAATTAAATTTTATAATATATTTAAAATTTTTAATTTTGTTTCAGAAATACCAACTTATCACAATGGTTATTAATATCAAATTATTTTTTACTTACGGCACAATAAATCAAGTTCAAAATTCCAAGTCTTATTTTTCAAAATGCATAGAAATTATTTTAAAAAAATTACTGTACCCATTTAAATAAATCTATTTAAGGTTATTTAAAATACATAAGTCAAATGTAAATTATAAAACTTACCCCTTTACCGAGTCGACGAATAATATTATAGTACTTGGTGACATGAGTGTCAATCTCGGAGAGTTTTTCAGTCACCCTTTTCTCTGACATTGTTCTCTCTTTTCCTCTCTCTTTTATATACACTTCCGTTTTTATGAAAAAAAAATTCCAGAAGATGTAATGATTATATAAAAAAATGCGCAAACACGAAGAGAAACGATTTTTTCCAAAGCGTTAAACGCGTGATTTGCCTTGGAAACCAAAAGAACGGTGACGGTGACTGCAATTATTTGTCCGCAGAGCTTTGCATATTTTATGTACGATGATGGCATTATTTGTATTTTTCTATTCTTTTATATTGTTCTTGTTATACACTACATGCAAACCAATAATCACATTCATTGTAATCGTCGTAGTCGCTGTTTATTGTAGCTACAAAATACTAATATAAAAAAATACGTATAAAATGAACTTCGTAGTGTTTGAATGGCTTCTCCCTGAATGCTGTTCAAGTGTTTCATATTTATCGACACCACAATTACTGAGAGTATCACGCGCGCAATGTCTTATGTTTACAAGATGTACACACGTTTCGTTTCCATGACGACAGTTTGCTTAACATCAAGCACAACCTTTATGTTGTATGTCATCTAGTTAAGAAACTTCAGCTTTGATTCTATTTTCATCTTTTTTTTTTAAATATAGATCATGAATGTTAGAATATTCAAAATTAATCAATAATTTATAGATATTACAAGTAAATTAAAAATGATTTCATGAATTTCTCAGCAATATATAAAAATATAAATTTAACGATTTCGGTAATTAGCTGTAATATTTGTTTTAAAATTAATTGTATTATTAAAAATTATCTTTTTAAAAACGTAAAATTTTAATTTTAATATAATTAATTTCGCATTTAATGCATTGTTACTACAGTAGATTTTTTTAAATAATTCTTTTTAATTTCTTATGATTCTGATTTAACAGATTTAATTTAGCTATTATAAAAAATTTTAATTATAAAAAATGTTTTGATTAAAATTATTTATTAAATCTACGTTTATGATAATAAATATTAATGTAAAGGTTAGAAAGTTAAGTATGCACCTTCTCATTTTCTCAAAGTAATAGAATTATCTATAGTTAGACTGAGAAAATTAAAATAAAAAATTATATAATTAAATTAAAAAAACTATTTATTAAAAAAATTAATATTCATAATTTGATTATTATACACAATACTTTTATCCGTGTGAAAGAATGTTTTTTTATTAATAAATCAATTCTGTTTTATTATTACTTTGATTATTTTATTTGATTCGTAGAAATTTTTTGTTGTTGAAGTAATATTTATCAAAAAGAGCAATTTTTATTGAATGTTAAATATAATCTTTATAATGACAGAATATTAATCTCTGACATTTTACATTTTAATTTTAACATTTCATTGGCATTTATACTTATTTTTTATAAAAAATTTTTCTTGATTGTATGTAATTACTCAACTATTCTTAATATTAACTTATCGAATATTTATCTAATTATAACACAATATTATGAATAATTGAATAAATGCGAGTATATACAGAAGTATGCATTACAAAGCTAAAAATAGTTTTATTAAAACATTAATTTATTATTACCATTATATTTGTTTATATCTAAATTATTTAATTATATATCACTATATATTTACTATAATGTATATAAATACATAAATATGTATATAAAAACATGAATCTAAATATATAAATATATTTAGATATTTGTTAATAAATTTTATTTAAAGTATTTCTCTTAATTCATTACATGAACTGAAAATTTTTGAACTTAATTCTATGATAACAATATTATTATTTTCAACTTTAAAATTATTTTTTATTCGCAATATAACATTTTCAACATTTCAAATAAAAATAAATAAAAACTGATCTAAATAATTACAAATTTATCAAAATCAATTATGTTAATGAAAATGTATGTAATAGTTTTTCTTTGGAAATTTGTTTATCAGATTTTTTAATATTATACAATTTATAAAAAAAATTTACTAATTAAGTTAGTAATATATTATTTAATCAGATAATCAAATATTTCTCCTATACTTCTCAATAGCAAACATTTCGGCAATTTTCTGTTATTTTTAATTTTAGATTCATTTTAATATTCGATATATAATTCTTATTTGTATATTATTAAAACTTAATATACTCATATTTTATTAAATTTGTAATTATTAAGAAAAATAAATAAAAATAGATATATATTTGATCCTCAATACATTATAAACTCATATGGTAAGTGAAGTAAAATTTCACTTAAAATATGAAATATTAATAAAAAATTATGTATTATATAATTTACATTTAGTTCATAAAAAAAGTTTGAAGTTTCCAGTTTATCAAAGATTACTAATTCATTTTTATTGCAGTAAATGTAATTTCTTGTTTTCAAACAGAAATAGTTAACGACAATAATATATCAACAACTAAAATGAATCAAGAATATTAAATAACTTCTAAATATGTGTTTCAATTCAATTCAGTTCTTAAAGTAACCTGTAGATTTAATTATTAAATAATTCAGTTGAAGAAAAAACAATAAAAATGTTGTAATTATTTTAACACTTATTATTGTACTATATCTTTTATTTAAACTTTTATTGAATTTAATATATTACAGTAAAACATAATCAATAAATAAATCACTATATATAATATATAATAACATATATATAACAGATTATATAATATATAATCTATATATACATAATAATAAAAGAATTTTATTTATTACAGAATTAATAACATACAAAATAATATATAGATATGCTGTATTCTACAGAAGTAGATAATAATTATTATATTAAATAATTTATTTGTAACCGATATCAAGCATGTTAAAATATATATATATTATTGTTAGAAATATTTTGGTCTTCATATTTAAATAGCTGAAAATCAAAATATCTTAGCTTATAAAATGTTTGATTAAAAATGATAATTTAACAAGTGTAAACATATTTTATTGATATAAAAATACAAATTTTTTTGAAAAACAAGAAGTTTTACATTTACATCCAAATTTACGCTTTAGCAACATCTTTTTACTATATTCATATTTAAAAATTTTAAAATAACCTAAATATAAAAACTAAATAAAATTTATGTATTTTAGATCAACTACATATTTTTTATATGAATTCAAATTAAAATTGTTTATATATCCTCGGAACTGAAAATTATGTAAAGTGGTGAAATATAATATTTTTGAAATATTTTTATAATTAAATTTTTATTACAGAAACATATTAAACTTTTTTATAAATTTAATTTTTCTTAAAATATTTAATAATTGCATGGAAACTAAATTAACTAAATTCTGAAAAATTTAGTGGCTAACATACATACTATGTATAATTATATTTATTGATAAATATACATATTTAATTAAAATTGATAGCATCAACGTATGTCTTTTTAGAATAAATCTGGAAATTATTATGTCACTTGGATTTATAATATGATTACAAAGTATGTATAGCACAAAGTCTTAATTTGCTAAAATTGTAGTTTTAAAAATGTTAAATTCATTTATATTGAAAATAAAAGATAATACCGATGAAACTAAAAGGCATCAAATAAAGGAAAATTTTAGCATAGAAATAATAAACACATTTTAAATTCATGTACTTATTTGCAATTTTTCTTACAAATCTTAAATTAGCAATTATAAAATTTTTTTAAATATATCATTGTATTTTATATCTGGGTTCGTTATTTTTTATAGAGATAATATACCTGAAAAATACATTTGAATTCAATTCTTTTAAGAATTTATTAATTTTATAATTTTTTACAAACACTTCCAAAAGTACATTAATAGGGCTAGGTAGTTGTTTTTTGACGAAAAAATTTTTTAAAATTTAAAAGGCATCTCATTTTATGATGAAAAATGATGATTAATTTTAATAAAATTATATTTTGATTATATAGCCAAAAATTTAAGACAAAAATTTTAAAAATAGAACAGGATACAGAATAATAATATAGAATGCAAAATTCAAAATGTTTTTTAAGCAAAACAAATACAAACATTTTCTTGAAAAAGGCGCATTTAAAGTTTTTATTTACAGTTAATAGTTAAATTATTAATATATACATTTCTTAATGGGTTAGAAAATAATAATAGAATATTTCTATTATTTCATCTATATTAACCAATCAATGTTTTTATTTTTTATAACTCTTATTATCTTTTTTGCATCTTCATTTTTCCATGAAATAAAAGTTTTTCGTTTGTAAGTATACGTAAGATGATAAAACATTCTCTAATTTTTTATATATTTATAATTAAATTTCGTAGTATTATTTTACAGTACATAATACTGTAAACCAGTATTAAAAAGATCTTCATTAGACAGTTTTAGATAAGTTAATAAACTAATATTTTTTATATAAATTTGAAGGACATATATTTATAGACTTCTAATTTATTTCCGATCTTTGTTTTTTATTATATAACTCAATTATCGAATCCCTCAGGTTATCATCAGTTGAGCATTTGTTATAATTGGTAGCCATTATTGTATTTTTCATTTTATTTATATTGTTATTATTATCAAATAATTTAATTTAATCTACGATTAAAAATAAAGAATAATTTTTATAAAATTCATAACTTTTTATAATAAAATTTTTAGAAATGTATAGCATAAATTAATATCTTAATTTAAATATGATTATAAATTTATCTTTCTAAAAAGTTCTGCTAAATACATAATGATTTATTATTCGTGATCAAGCCTAACATTTATAGTGCTAGTTTATATTTTCAGTTATAATATCAAAAATTTACCAAATTTTAGCATAAACTCATCGATTTTATACTCAAATTTAAAAAGAATGTAAAAATAAATCGATTATTTATTTCCCTTAAAATTAGGTTTTTTTATTGTTTTTAAACTTTTATAAGAAATTTAAATATTGAAACTTTTTATATTATATTAAATAAATATAACGATAAGATAATAAAGAAAAAATAAAACAATAAACATCTAAAACATATATTTAGGTAATAACTAATAAAACTTGCTATTCAATAAACAATAAAAATCGAACTTTTGCTTTAGGTTATTTGTAGTTTCATTTAATTTTTTAAAAGTAATTTCATTACTTTATTTGCTGATACAGAAACAATAGATATTAAATTATAAAAATTATTTTGTAGTCAGTAGCTTTAATTTTTGGAGTAATATTTTGAATAGTATTTAAAGTACTAACCTATAGTATTAATTTTGAGAAAATTCATTAATTAATGAATATCCAAGTATTAAGTATTTCCCTATTTATTGAATAATAATTAAAAAATAATCTAAGAAATTATGATCTAGAAATTGATAGAAATATACATAATATTAGTACATAATATAAATAACTATAAAGTGTTAAAAAATTTATATAAATTGTAAGTTTAAATAGAACTGATTGCAATTAATTTTTCTAATATTAGGACTATTAAATAAGTGGTTAAGCATTTATTATTTAACAATGTTTTTTCTCTATTTTTATAATTTTTTACTATTATTTTTTGTTTTTATAATTTTTCTCTACACATGCTTATCTCACTAGTCTTTTAATTAAGTTTGAAGAATTCATAAAAGTTATAGTTATATATGAAAAATATCTAATATTATTTGGGTACTATTTACAATAATTTTCCTATTAAATTTATTTGTCATGAGATCCAAATGCATTTTTGACAAGATAAACATACTCAAGTAAAAAAAAAAATAAAGTGAGATAAATTAGAAGAAAAAATAGAACTGAAAAGATATATTTTGTATTTAGAAACAAGAAATAAGTCTATTAAAGTTAAAGTAAAAACAAATATAATAGACAACAGAGTGTTATAATACAAGAACCTGATGTCTATCAAAACTAATAAGATGCTTTTGCGTGCAAACACGAAGTCCCAATTGCATTGTTTTAGAGTGAACTTAGGTAAATTCATTTTATATTTTTGTTATCTTCAAATTCTATATTATAATATAAATATGTATTTTACATAAAAAAGTTTTTTTTAATCATTGTTTAGTTTTAAATTTCATAGATTCTTTGTATATTTAATTTTTATTATGCTTATAAAGTAAAAATATGATAAAATATGATATATAAAATTGTACTGAAAATAGATAGTTTATGTTTTTATTATATAACTATTATGGTCAAATTAAAAAGATCTCATATATATACTTATTAAGTTACTATTAGTTATTATTAACTTAAATTAGTTAAACTTATCAAGAAAATATATATTAAACACTTTTAGAGTACTATTATTAATATTAATTTTTCTTTTTTGTAATAACGAATAATATTTAAAAATAAAGAAACTATTTTCACTAATAAAATATGTAATAAATGAAGCATTGAATTACAAAAATAGTTCTGAAAATGTTGAGAGGGGTGCAACAGCTTTTTTAAATAAAATAATTTCATTTAATATTACCACATACAATTTTTAAATTTCTGAAATTTCAACAAGTATATTATTTATGAAAACTTTTATTGTACAAATAAGTTGAAAAAATATTCAAAACTACCATAAATTGATTTATACAAATATTACATTAAATTTGAAAATATTTCATTAGACATACAGGTGGATATATTTCATTGGTTTGTTTTGAAAATATCTGATAAAACCATATAAATTTACATATAAATGTATGATATTTACTATTTATAAACTGTATAATATCAGATCTGATCAAATTACATTTTTTAATAATGGTAGAATTAAGATAAGCATGAAATATGTCCTATTTCCTAGGTTGCTGAATTATGATAGAACGTGAATAATGAACTGGTCTAGCATCATGAGTTGGTATTGGTTTATCATGATAATGTTGTACAGCTTCTTGAGGAAAATCAGCATGTCCTTTTGTTTGAACACCACTAATAATAATAGCTTTTGGTGGACTAAAATAAAAAAGTATATATAACGTTAAGCAGAAATAATTTAACTACTATAATTCATGATATGTTGTATTACAATTACTATGACACTGTCTTAATTTTATAAATTACTTTTTAATATAATATTTAGTTGCTTTATTTAAATTTAAAAAAACTATAAAAAAAACAAAAAAAACAAATAACTATATCAAAATTAATATAGTTTTTGTAATATATATATTTTTTAAATATAAATATAATTTCAAATAAATTATAATACAAACGTAATTATAAACTAATTATAAAAAATATATAAATCAATTATATTTTGAATAAAACATCAATAACACAAATAAAAGTCAGTCTAGTTAATTTTTTTATCATTTATTTGTTAATTACCTAATAAAATATAAACACACAAAATATATTCACCTAGTCGACGGTTTAAGATCTTCGGAATCCTTCGCAAGTTTAATTTCACGTTCTTTTTCGGGATTTTTGTGCTGAATTATTCTCATACCACCAGCTTTGACTATAATACGTAAAACAAGTTTTATGAATTAGCAAATCATCTTTCTTTTTGCTCTTTTACGACCTTGACTAAATATCTACCTCTATTTATTCTGTCAATGAAATAAATTAAATTATTATGCAACCTACCTGCGGGTGGATGTCCAGCCTTAAGGATTGCATCTTCTATACTTGACATTTTATCGTAAATTTGAGAAAATTTAGAAAAAATTCAATGGTTTAAATTCAATATGTTATATCAATAAGATATACGTCTTACAAACACAAAGACTCAAAGTATCAATAAAAAACACTGACTTTCTATTGCCAACAGAAAGACAATTGATTTTCAGTAAAGGAGGGTTACTTCTGTGACAATATTATATTGCGAGTTACGCTGAAGGATAAACAGAAAGATGGAATTTTTTCTGTAAAAAGAACATTATTTGTATACAAAGTAACAAATACGATGAGTGAACGCGGCAAGTTTAAACTATTAAATTTTTAATTCAATCTCAAGATTATTAATTATTAATTTTATTAAAAAATTACTTTTTAAAATTATTTTTTACTAAACGTAAAAGCTACAATATGAAGTCGAATAGGACATTTAATAAAAGTTAAAATCTGATAGATTTCAGAAACAACTATTCAAAAAATAAAGCTATCCTTTATTTTATAACAACTATATTCAATAAACATGACTACATTATTGTTATAATTTATAAAATATAAATATATAAATGCATCAATATGAGTATTTTAAATATAACTATATTTTCTATTAGTTGTTAATAAGTTATCAATATAATTTGATTTACTTTTTGTTATAAGTATTCTTTTTTATATATTTTCTACAGTATTAATGATTTAAATTGATATCGTTTTTTTCATTTTATTACAATTTTTAAATTATTTTAAATTATATATATTTTAATAATACATAACATGTATTATAGTAAAATCATCTATAAATGCACAGATCTTATTTGAATAGTAATAAATTTTAAAGAAAAAAGTAATTCAATATCTATTTAAAGTATTCTATATAAATTATATTTTTAAAATCAGTTTGTAAACTAGTTTAATTAAAACAATTTAATAAATTTCTAAGTTTTATAAAATAATTTTCAAATATTTAACTGTTAAATTTAAATAAATTAATTTAAATATTGAATGATTATTTTTCAACTTTGTAATATAATATTAATTTTTTTATTATCTTATATTTGACATAAAAATACATAAGTAATCGTTTTTTCAAATAAAAAACTTTTATTATTAAATTAGAGAAAAATTACAATCATAACATGAAATAGTATTCATTTATTTTTCAGTAGCTGTTTTTTCTTGTGCATATGTGTAATGTAAATCTTTACAATCTTGATCACTAATATGTACCCAGCCAGTTGATTTCATGTGGTAAACTGTAATAAACAAATAACAATTTTAGAAATTTATATGACAGTATAGTAAATATATAGTTATAAAACAAAATTTATTCTAGATTACTCTTTACTTTAATAAAATTAATAGAACAGTAAAGACAAATATTTAATAATGGATGATTGATTCAATTAATTTATGTTATAAAAATTTTATGATTGTTGTTTATTAAATCACAATGGAGTATTTCTGTTTGTACTAATGATTAAATTTGTTATATAATTTTCTGATTAGTACTTATGTTTATATTATTTGTTTTAACTAGTATTTTTAAAAAAATTATTAAATATAAAAATACTTAAAATATACATCATAAGAGTTATAAATACTTTTAAATTTGTAATTTATTAATAAACATCTTACCTCTTACAATGCCACCAGAATAAGCATCCCGATGTGTAGCATGATAAATAGCTCTTCTGCCAAGTTCATAAGCTTGTTGATCTGTTAAATTCCAGTGATATCCAGAATCTAAGACACCATAGGCAAAAACTGAGCCAGATCCAACACTAAATACTTTTCCTGGTGTTCGTGTACCTTCTGAATCTACATAATATAATCCTGGTCCTCTTTTGTCCCAACCAGCAAGCATCATGCCTATGTTATAAATCAAAGTTATAAAATTAAAAAATTTCTTTAATTATTGAGATATAAATAATATTTCTATAATAATATATTAAATAAAAAAATTATCTATCTAAAATTTAATATTATAATTTTTTAAAGATTAGTGTAATTAATTTCCACATTGTTATATTTAATGTGAAAAAATTAACTCTAATAATTACATTAACTTTGTATTGCTGACATCAATATTTTAATGAAAGAAAATTCTATTGTATTTTTTATTTAAATTGAAATTCACAATATTTTAGCAATAATTTTTACCAATACTAAGGCCCATGCCTTTATAATTATAAACCATATTTGACATTAATTTACTAGCTGCAGCTACAGATATACGTGATCTATTACGTAGTTCATACATGCGACATTGTTTTGCTAAAACCCTGTCCCAGTAAACACAATCTGCTGCTCCACCAGCTAAAGTACCTAACAAATAGTCATTAATTTCAACTATTTTCTTCATTACTTGTGAACCTAGAAAAGAAAATATTAAAAAAAAATAAAAATAATAAAAACGATAAAATATTCTTATTTTTTTTAATAGAGTTTAAATGCACCAATAAATTGGCCTCCAGTAGCTCGAGAATCAACAGAAAGTATAATTCCTCCTTGATACATGAATCCTAATGTTGTAGTTCCATGTTCAAATTTAATTTTTAAGTGTTTACCAGTTTCGTCTATTTCTTTTGCAAGTTGTCCAAGGAAATTTGCTGGCTAAATTATTATTTAATATAATTATATTAAAAATTCATGTTTTACAAACGTTTAAAAATACCGAAAAACACTTTAGTCATCATATGTAACATAACCTTAAAACAGTGAATGTAATGTAACGATAATTATATTAGAAGAAACTTATTAACAATAATGATATTTAATGTAATGAATTGTATGAAAGTAAAAGCATTTATAAAATATTATATTATTTTTATTTTTAAATAAGATAAATAGTAATTATAGGAAAATGTATGATCATATAATTTCAACTCAAGTCAATAATAAAATATAATATAAAAATCCAAGAACTCACGTTACTATATGGAGGTATTGCCAAAGACATATTATTCTTGAAATTTTCATAATTAATTTCTTGAAAAAATTCATCATCTTGTTGAAAATTATTTAAATTTACGAAAGTATTGATATCACAAATCTCAGCAAGCGCCATGTTTACCGATTACCGATTCCCTAGTTCCAGTAAACTTGTACTGCTTACTACATAGATGCTTATTCGGTTGTTACCTTTCCTCTCTCACTCACTCATTACATCTAGTATATACTTACATTTAATTTTCTCAATATTTTGTTGCGAATTATGCACGTAGAATACCTTCCAGTTCCATAGAATTTTTGAGTACACAATATATTATCATCGTTATTACCGTATAAGCTACATAAACTATAACAACTAATGCCAAATATGCAATTATTACTATTATTAGGTCTTATTCCAGTACTTTTGACAAATGAATGTTAGTATTAGAAATTTAATAAATTTAATATATTTTCAAGGTTTCACAATTCAGATTTAAAAAAATGTATTCATCTAAATATCATAATTTAGATTTAATTTATTAGCTGTATTCTTACTTTATTTAGAAAATCAAAATTAAGAATGTCTTACGATACCTTAAAGGAATAGAGCACGTCGAGTCTGATATATTGTATTATTATGAAACAATGTATTTTACTTCTTATTCATACACGTATCGCATTCAAAAAGGAATGTCAACACCTTCATAAGAGCAATTCTGGTATCAAAAAATGAAAATAACATAACGTGTACCTTAAGAAAGATATCGCAAAGAAAAAGACAAAATCCAGTACTATTGCAGTAAAGGGGGCATTTCGTGCATGAGTGTAAAAGCATCATAATATAGAAAATCTTTACACCGGGTTGAAAAAAAATTTGGGGTTCAAGATTTTATAAGGGGGAGGTTAACGAGCGATTGATTAAAACATATATTGATAATGGAGCTTATATAATTAAAGTTAATGAAGGAATTGATCGCTACTTGCATGATAATATATATATATATGTACATTTAAATGAGTAATAAAGCTTTACAGACGCGTTTTATTGAGGAACAACCTTTCACCAATGGTGTCATCCTAATACAGTGGAAAGGGCAAATGCAGCTATCTAATCGAGACACCTTGATTTTAAAACCTTGAAATTTAACTAATACTGAAAATAATGTCTTGAATTGAAAAAAATTTTGAAAAATAAAAAAACTTAGCTTATTATATAATTAATTTTAAAAAATTGAGATTAAATTTTTTTAATATAAGAAAATATATCTACAAAAGAATATTATTATTCTATATCGTGGATGATAAAAATAGACTATATTAATTACAATGTAAGTAAATATCGTTTATATGATTAATCCATGTATAAATATATTAGGTATGTAATAATATACTGTATTTAAGAAAAATCTATTTTTTATCAAATAAAATTCTTTCTTTGTTTAAAAAAATCTCATTTTCTGTAATTGATAGTTATTTTTATTTATCAGAGTTCATATGAAATTTTAATATTAATAAAACACTGTTTTTAAATAGCTATAAAGAAATGTCACATGCATTTTAGTAATTTTTTTATAATTTACTAAAACTGAAAATAATTTTTTATTATTATATTTAATCATTACCATTGATGTTTTTAGACTTTATATATAATATAAAGTAATACATAAAATAGAACAAATTTTAAACGAGGATGCATATATAATGATTACATTCTGATAATAAGAGTAAAGGTAAAAACACGTTTTGTTTATTTCTGATTTTTTTTTTTAACAAATGATATATTAAATCAAAGATAAGTCAACATATCATAATTTTTGTAATAATTTATAATAGTTTTTGTTAATTTACATAATCAGAATTTGCATCAATTCATAAAAGAAAATTTATTTCTTTTCATCATTTAATGTTTTTAATAGAAAAGTTTTCATAGTAACTTATAAAATCATGTTTTATTTAAAAATTATAATTATTAAGGTTTTAGTTAAGTATATGATACGCAGACTGTAATATAGAACTGCAGAAAATATTTTAAAACAAATGAAGAATCTCTACCAGATAATTAATAATTAATAAAATTAATATATCATTTATTAAAATATACGTTTCTTTTAAGAAATCTATATCTAACTATCAAATATTAAATTATTCAAATTTTTTAAGCATTACTTTTATAAGATATGTTTAAGCAAAAAATATCTATTACATAAATGTATGATGTACAATTGTATATAAATTTCTATAATGTAACTATACGAAAAATAATTATATAAATTAAAAGTATGTTAAATAATTTTATAATATTATAATAATATAATATACAAAATATTTGAGATAATTTATCTTTTGTTTCAATTATAATTTATTTTAAAAAAATAATAAAATGTATTTATAAATATAAATATAAAAGTTTAACACATATCTGTTTTATAAAATTACAACAATAAATTCTAATATTTAAATTTTAAATAATAAATATAATCTAGTTGATAAAATATATTTTTTATTATTTTTTGAGATATATGGTTATATTTAATTTATAATATTTAATTCTAAGTGAATCTGTATTCGAGAGAATTTCTAATATTCAGAAAAATATTTATGATAGACTAATTTAAAGAAAATCAATGAGTAAGAATAATGAAATTTTACATAAATTTTATATATAAAAAAATGAAATTTAATAGAAATTTTTGTATGAAAATCAATCTTTAACCTTTTATTTTTTAAATAAATTAGAAATTATGATTATTGATTATATATATTTTAGTACAAAATTTTCAAGTGTTATATATATAGATTAGAGATTAACCTATTGAAATCAATAATATTAAAAGCAAATTATGAGAAAGCTATGTGTTAAATAAAACATTATAACTAAAAATTATGATATAAATTATAAAAAATAAAAATAATAACAATGAACAACTTTATAAATTCGAATACAATTGAATATTTAAATTAAAAAATATCAAAAAAGTAATAATTCTTAATTATATATGTTGATAATTCTTATTTATTTATGTGTTATAGAAACTTTAAAAGATACTAGGTTTTTTTCAATTAAAGCTAGTGAAGTTTATAGAATGTTCAAGAGTAAGATGAATTAATTATTGATCTTTATGATTGATTTTTATTGACATCAAAATTATAGTAAATTTTATTTTGCTTCAGTATTTAGATAAATATATTTATTCTATGCTCTTTAAAATACATATTCTAAAAGAAGTTGAAAATTTTATTTAATGAACAGTTCACTTGTCAATATTAATATAGGCTTACAAAATTTAACTTTAGATAAAAAATTAATTCAGTACATATTATTCGTATTTTTATTACATATTAATCTAATATCTTCAATGCATTTTATTACTCATTTTAATATAAAAATAACTTTATCAATATCAATTTTACAAATTATATACTAAAATGAATACAGTTTAAAAAGTATTGTAATGAATTGGAATAATTGTTTAATATGTTAACAATTTTTATATGTTAATAATTAATTCAATATTTTTTGTTTTATTCATGTTTGAAATTTATGTCATAGTTTATAATGATTATTGGTACATAAAAAATAAATGGTTAATTGAAGGGGTTGTATAGCGATGCTAAATAGTTCTGGAGGCTAATTTATAAGGTTGATTTTTTGTTAAAGAAAAATTTATTTCAACGTTGTTTTTATTTTGCATAATTTTGTGTGAATATGTATAAGATTTATAAAAAACATGTATATTATTTTTCAAATTCTTCTTTTTGTAATGTTTTTAAAATTGCTTATTTGATGACTTCCGATTGTCAAACAAAATACAGTGGAAAGGGCAAATGCAGCTATCTAATCGAGACACCTTGATTTTATTACTATTTATTTTACTACTATTTATTTGTTTGTTTTTCTGCGGTCCTGAGCCATTATTTTTTTTTTACTATTTTTGGAGGTATAAATTTTGCAAACGCTTCAATACTTCTATATAAAAAATTTTTTTATACATAACGGATGTGTAAGTGTATTTTTAAATTTAAATATTTGATTTATATGAATTTGAAACATATTTTGGTAACTAAAAATATGATTGTTATGGAATCTATTAGTTCATTCTTTAAACATAAAATAATAATAAATAAAATAATTTTTATTGAGATGTATCAAAATTGAAAAATAATTTACTACAAATTATTTGTAAATATTTGATTTAAATAAAAATAATTTGAATTATTAATATTTATAAATATGTACTTATTTATTAAAAAATCAATGATATTGTTCCAGTATAAATGATATTTTTGCAGTATAATTATTCATAGGAGTATTTTTAAGTTATTAACTATTACTTATACATTTATTTTTTAATTCTTATGATTCTTAAGATATTTGAGTTTAAACCGTTATATTCTTACGTATATTACTGAAATGATGTATTTTATAACGAAACAAAATGAGAAAATATTACAATTTATTTAATTTTTGGTTCCTATTCATGATAAATAATTTTTAATATAAAAGTCTTATATATATTCTAAAATATAATTTAATAAAAAATATCTAATCGTATGCTTAAATCGTTTCAGAAAAAATATTGTGTTTGAAATATAAAATAATAAAATATAGCATAACGGACGCACGAAGGAATAATAACGTTCCTAATAATAGCACGTGTTGGATCGACGTGACTATATGCGTGCTATTGTTTCGCTGTCAATACTTAACTTTACTATTTCAAATATGTATATTTTCAGAGCATCAACAAATAATAAATGACGATAGTCATCAATCAATGATTTTAATAACGTTATAAAAATATTAAAAAACACAAAAATAAACTATTATACATTCACTTCAAAATCGGAAAAGAACATACTTATTTATTAAAAGGATTGAATAAAAATTATAATGAAACGATAATTTTAACGATTTAAAATATATAATTCAACAAAAAAAATATTTACTACCTATTTTTATAGTATAAATTTCATCAAATAGTAACGTAAATAAATTACAAAGTATAAAATATTTACAATATTACAAAATAAAGTAGGAACAAGTAATTAAAAATAAATATTATGCAATGTTATAACTGTCAACTTCTGGGCCATACGTCACAAAATTGCAATATGCAATAAAAATGTGTTAATTGCATTCACCATCACCATCCAGGAGAATGTAATATAAATAAAGAAATAAAAATTGATAACAAAGAATTATACTGTGTTCATTGTAAAAAATATAGACACTCCGCGTCGTATGTGGGTTGTCCAAAAATAATAGAAATTAAAAATAAAATATACATAAAAAATTATGAAACAAAAAAAACACAAAATAAATTAAATCAGTGAAATAATTAATAAAGTTTTATCATAGATATCTTCGCCAATGTGAGAAAAAACTGAAATAATAAACATATTCAACAAACAACAGCAAAATATTACTAGATCGATATACACAAATACACACAAATTTTAATAATAACTAAATGCTCAATAAAGGTAAGAAAAAAACGTTTTAACAATATTCACATTATTAGACTCCAAAATATAAAAAATGCACAACACAACATTATACAATCATAAAAAAAATATATTGATAACTCAGATAAAAAAATATTAGAAACACTTAACATTATATCAATAAACATCAACTCACTAATATCAAATCAAAAAAGATATAACTTATAAAACTTAATAGAGAAAAAACCAGTCATTGGTATCTGAAACAAAATTAAACAAAACACACAAAATAGAATTAAAAAAAATACAATATTATTAGAAATGACAGACCAAACTCAATTCAAGGAGGAGAAACAGCCATATTAATAAAAAATAAATAGAAATATATTATAATCTTTAATAATGAAATAACTAACTTTAATGTTTTAGAAACAACAATAATAATACTATAAATTTGCAATAAAAATAATTTATTTATAATATGAGGAAACGCAAAAAATGGTAATAAATTTAACACAGAATTCAAAAACCTATTCCAAAAACTAGAACTAGACAAAGGAGAAAACTATTACGTAATAACAGGTGATCTGAATGTAAAATATTTTGACTGGAAAAACAACAAAAATAATACAAGAGGATCATTTATAAAAAGTTGGCTAAATAGACATGTCACAATATACAAACCAAAATTGTACAGTTCGAAATACCCGTCTAATTCCAATGGACATTCATATATAGATTTATGTCTTAGACGCCAGAATTGAAGTAACTAACAATTGTATAAAAAATACAATTGATAGAATTAAATATGATACTGATCATACTGCACTACTTATAAAAGTAAAATTATCAATACAAAACTTAACTACTGATGAATTTAATAACGCCTACTATAAATTTAACTTTAAAATACAACCTGGAATAAATTCAAGAAAGTTTTAACAAAAAACTGCCAATTGGATACACAAAATAACAAAAACTTAACAAACAATGAAATGGATAACTACATCGAAAAAATAGACAACCACATAAATCAAACCATAAAAAATTAGTACCAAAAATAAAAATTCTAATAAATGTTATATATACAAAGAAATAAAAAAAACTACAAAAAGATGAAAGCTATATACTATCGCAAATAAATAGAACACGACAAAAGTACAATGCTAGTAAAATACAAGAATTAGAATTTTATAAATACTAACTCACTTTAATTAACAAAAATTCCAACAAAAATTTTCAGAATGAATAAATAATTTCTGGAATAACAAAGTTAAAAAAATCCCAAAAAATTATCTAACAATAATGTTTCCCAAAATTAATTCAATTTTTAAAACAAAAAAAGATATGACTATTCCACCGCTAATAATATCATATAATGATATGATGAAACTAAAAGAAGCTTGAATAGATATAGCAAATACAAATAAGGACAAAAATAATAACTATATAATAAAAAACAGCAAATACAAACTCAATCTGCTAGGATTACATTATTATGAAGTGCATAAACAAAACTCCAGTCTTGGTCGACAATAAAAAATTATGGAATCGATACTCAACAATATAAATATGGAAGAAACTAATAAATTAAAAGAAGAAATAAAAAAAGATAAAACACAAAATATTACAATAAAAACTTTCTCAATATTTAACACATAGAATAATATAAAACAACCCGATAAAGAAATTGATTATTTTATTAATGTCAACCAGGTAAATAATATTTTTAATAAATTAAACAACAAAAAATCATCAGGATTCAACAACATACCAAATGTCGTATTGAAACATACGCCTAAACGAATTAAATATTATTACACAATAATATTTAACAACGCATTTAATAATATGTATTTTCCGAAAAATGGAAAGAAACAGCAAAAGTAATATCAATTCAGAAAAAAATAAAAACAATGCATCACTATGTAATTTTCGTCCTATAAGCCTTCTACCAAATACATGCAAAATATACAAAAAAATAATTAATCGAACCTTAATAAAATACTCTAATAAAAATAACATAATACCGGAAAACCAATTCGAATTTGAACATAAATATTCTACAATACATGCAATTAATAAATTAACATCAAATATATGCTGGGTAATAAACGATAAAAAAAAGTAGCAGTAGCATTGTCTAATCGACATTGAAAAAGTATTCGACACCACTTGCACCGAAGGCATAATTTATAAATTAATAAAAAACATTTCCCTAAATATCTAATCAAATTAATATGATCACGGATAAGTCATTCATTACAATAGATGGAAACAATGAATCAAGCCTCGAATTCATAGTAGAAAATGGGCTACAAGGCACAGTAAATTTTTCGATCCTCTTTAATATATACAATAGTGATATTCATACTTTATTTGATCTTAACAAATCAGTGCAAAAACAATCGATATCCTTTGCAGACGATTTAATAATTTATGTTTCTGGGCAAAACACCAAAAAATTAAAATCACAATTACAAGTATTTTTCAACAAAATAAACGATTATTATACTTCATAGAAATTAAAAATTAATATAAATAAATGCGAAACTATTTTATTTCGAAATAACTTATCCCAAATAAGTGCTTAAGAAAATAAAATTTGTAAAAATTTTCAATAATGGGCAGCTTTTATAAAAATATGTAGAAAACAAAATATTATACAATAAAGCAAATTTACAAAAAATTGATTGCCATATATTAAAATTAAATAGAAACCATTATTGAAAATTATACCACATCATAGAAAATAGTTTAATTTCAGACACAATATACCAAAACCCAAATTACTTCTCAAAATGTTTAAAAACAAGATTTACCTCTCCAGAAACTTTTACATTTCTAAATAATAAACAATATCTACAAGATAAAAACAACATACCATTTATATATCACATAAAGAGAAAAAGACTTAATAACAAAATAAATTACGAAGCAAATTTAAATAGCAATAATAATAACCTTTTATGATGATAGAATATCGATATATCACACAGAGACAAAAAAGAGAAATACTGAAACAAATATTGGTGACTAACATAATTATATAATAATGATGATATAGAACGAAAATAAATAAATAAATAAATAAATTCCTGATTAAATAGATATATATCACACAAACATAAAACGAAATAAAACGAAATAAAACGATATAAATCGAAATAAAATGAAATAAAACAACAACCGGAATGATATAAAATGGTAAGTATCGTTATTCTTTTAAAGTTGATTAAAAAAATGTTTCGAATATTCAAATTGAATAGACTAGTTTTTCTAAGTTCTCATATCAATCGCATTTTATGAAATTCAAAACGATAATGAAATATAATAATATATTAAATTTCTACGTTTATTATTGAAGAGTATTAATTTTCAGAGATTGAGCAAAAACAGTTATTTGATAAAATTATTATATAAGAGTATTTCTTAAATTGGGAATTTATATTGTAAATTAAAAATATAAGTATATTTTTAATGAGTACTCCATAAATTTTTATGAAGAAGCTTAATAAGAAAATAAGAAACTAAATTTTTTCAACTCCATTGTTATAAAATGAATGATTCACCTAATCAAAACATTTAAAATTATAATTTTAGAAACTCTTACATCTTATAAAAAAATTATTGTGGTTTATAAATTTTTTTTAATATTTAAAAGATATACCTTACTCTTTCATGTAATAAAATCGAATAAATTTATTAAAAAATAATTTAAAAAATTAAGTGTATTAATAGATATGTATGGACATCGTACTATATGATATAAGATATTTTATCAAATATCTATTTCTGTTTTAAAAATTATGGTTTAAAAATTAAATTAATTTCTATTCTAATTTTTTTGAAACAAAAGTTTTGTAATATTATTGTATAAAAATATTCTATAGCTCAGAATGTACTAGATAATAAAACAAAATTTCTTAATCCTTTCAACCTTTTCAACGATTTAGAAAAAATATTTAAATAAAATATTTAATAATTATTTAATATTCTTTTAAACACATTCTGTTTTCATTCTAGTATCAAAATTATGGTTTTAAGTAGATACAATTGTTTAATAAATATTGAATTTTTCCTTTGGATTCTGAAATTTATTTGTTTATATCGACGAAGTCGAGTAAAATTCAGTGTTTTTTTTCTATTTGATTGTTTGATAAGAAATGTATCGATAAAAATGTGAAATATATATTTCAAATTATATGCTTTAAATTTATCAAAATTAATATTTTTATGTATTAAAATATATTTGTAAATCCTCTACATATTTTTTGAAAATATTTTTTAGTTAATTTCGAATTATTAATGACAGATATTAGAAATACTATATAAGAGAAGCATAATAATTTGGGATCTTTACTACTAAATGCGATTTTCATATATTCTTCAGCAATTATGACATAATCGTTATCGTTCTTATTTAAATATATCTATTCTCCTGTGATGTTTTCATGAAAGACAAAATATTCTGTAACTTTTACTGTGTATCGTATTTTTCTGTACCAAATCTGTGCACATATGCATAGACATTGTGTGAGAAAATACAATAAAAAACTAGAATTTATTATATCGTTTCCTTTTTAATTTTAAGTATATATGCGTATACACTACATGTAGTTTACTCCGTTTTAGTTATAAAATTTTATTCTAAAATGTATGCATTCTTTATATTTTATTTATATAAACAATAATAATTTATTTTATATCTGGCGAGCACAATATTGGAGTAATAATTTAAGTTAGTATTGACTTATTTCATTCTATATAAAAAAAATTGTATTTTATAAATATTATTTTATTTGATTATTCTTTACATATACAATAATTTCATGAATTTTTAAAAATTTATATTGAAAAAAATTCGTTACTTTTTCGAAACTACTGATAATGGAATATTATTTTTAAAAATAAACATTTTAACGATTATTTTTCGTAAGCTTAAAATTTTTTTCTAATTATAACGATTTATTTAATGTATATTATTTTAATTTATATATTAGAGTTCTTGAAATGCTAGCAATAAACTTTATAATGAATTTACTTTTATTCAATATTCTTTTCATATACTCAAAGAAAAGTTTTAACTTCATTATTTAATATAATATTTAATGTCATTAATTACAATAAATTGAAAATGTAAACTTATTCTATTTTTATCTTTATTGAATATATAAAAATTAATTGATACTACCAGTGAATCGCCTAATGTTATAAAATATTATATAATAAAAAGAAAAAAATAAGTTTTGTTTTCAATTTCATACCTAAACATTATAATAATTTTTATATTTTATTAATTCAAAACAAATTACGAATTAATATATTGATTATATACATATAAAAATTGTAAAAAGTACACCATTATATTAAAACATAATTGTATAAAAACTAAAAATGATAAAAATAGATAATAAAATATCGCAATTAATATTTCACTAATTTATATTTATGTCTACATATATTCATATATTGAACAGGGCTGTTCATTTTGGGATATATGAGATCATTAGTTGACTGGACGAATTATTTTAGATTCATAAGAGAATTACATTTTGATATTAACTCTTAGTAATGTTGTATTAGATATCTGTAAAAAGTATCGTATAAATTACTCGTAAAATAACAACTGGAAATATCGAGATCCTTAATGAAACCTCTGAAATTTTGGATCGGGAAAGTTCCAACGTAGTATCCTTTTTAGATGAAATCAAATTATTGAGTTAGGGAAGGAAATTAGAGTAAGACATTATTCATTACCAAGCTACTAAAATAAAACCAACCAATGAACTACACAAACAAATCCACGAGACTTGGTATGTAAAGTCACAGTATATACGATAAAATTATAAGACAATGTAGATTATCTTTTTTTTCACTTTTGTACGAATCTAAGCTCTTAAAATATTAGATGTCGTTAATTATTTAAATCTATATTTGTATTTATTAGATCTAATATCTGTATATGATCTAAGGTAACTATTCTTTTGATTAATCCGATACTCGAATTTGGTCGTAGTTATACAGAATGTCATAATTAATTAAATAATCATAAATTTAATGTCTTTTCAATCAACGCTTCTAAAGTATCTTAAAATATTCAAATATTGATATAATGCGCGTTATTTAACGTAATATAATATAATTCATAAACGTAATATTAAATTATTAATTGAAAATAATATCTACATAATTTACTAAGTATTTTTGATCTTATGAACTAATAAAAAAATATTTCAATTTATATTTAGTTTATTTTCTTATTTATTTTTGTTGCAAAATTATTAATTTTTTAATTTATTGATTTGAAATTATTAATTTGAATAACCCGATATCCTCATTATGTTATATATATATATATATATATATATATATATATATATATATATGAAAGTAATAAAGTATAATATACTTTTTTATATTAAACGAAAATTTAAATTATTAAATAGTATTTTTATATAGTATTTATTTTTAATTACTTGATATAATGATATACTTACTTTAAGTCTCATAATCTGAAATCGTCATCAGTTTAAAGAGACTGAAGAAAGATCAGGCAATACTCAGATGAATTAATCCCCGGTTAATTTACAGCTTGTTATACTTATTATTAATATGCCCTCTTCAACATAACAAATACTCATTTCAGTGAAAAATCCTTACAAATATATTAGATACGAAAATTGCTGTTTAATTATAAGTATAAATGTATATATCATACACTCAAATCGGTGAATGTTTAACACAATCGTTGTGTCTTGCTACTATACAGAGTATAGTCTTAGATCGCTTATAAGGTTTCCAATTAGCTCAAAAATATATAATGAAGCCCATACAACTTAAATATAATTAGATTTTGTAAAGATACACTTACGCACTGAAGCAACCACTGCCCTAGTCACAATTGTATGTTTACTCTTGATAATTCGTAACAAAACTTGTGCACCTTTGCTTTACATTATTTATATTATATACAATATTTTAATTTATATAATTTATATTATTGAGAATAATTTGTCTTTTTTCAATACTATATTGAATACTATTTTGAATTGCACGAAAGTGAACGATTATACCAAATAATTTTTAATTGTTTTCACTAAACTACTTCTTCTTCAGCTGATTTTTAATATACATATAAATGTACATATCATATTAAAGGTTATAGTATTATATTATAAATGAAACTGTTTGTCCTGATTGTTTTATAAAAGATATTTATTAAAATAAAAATTTAAAAAATGATAATTTTGTCCATATATTAATTTCTTCTAAAAATTCTATTAAAATCGAAAAGTAATGGTATTATAATGGTAGTAATGGTATTGCTTAAATGAATAAATTTATTATTTAGATTTTTGTTCAATTTTTAAAAATTACTTTAAAAGTACAGAGCTCAGTAAATATTTCTTATAATGTATTACGTTACTTTCTTTTTTTCTCAAGAAAATTTTTCGATGTGTTCAAATGATGAAGGGAATTTATTTTAATGTTTGGCTCATATTACTGCTCAATATGTCTAACATTTATTTAAAAAAATAAAAGGAAAGTAAAATATAATCTTGCATTTCTTACATAAAGTAAAATATTTCTTTATGACTTATACATGAAAAAAATATATCTAAATACACTAATATTGTGATGAAAAATGAGTGAAATATTTTATTTTGGAACTAATTAATGACTAATCTTATTTTAGAAGAATAACTTTGAATAAATATTTAAAAATTATATTATTTAAAAGATTTTCAGATTTTTAAAATAGAAACACAAATTGTTTTCCAACATATTAAAGCTACATATTGAATCTAAAATAGATTTTATGGTTATTGATACTCATTTATTTAACAATGAAAAAGAAAACTATAAATAAAAAATGACACTAATTGTAAAAACATAAAATTTATGACAAGTTGTTTTGATTTTTATACAAGATATCAATTATCAAAAATGAAGCTTTTATAATATTTAATGTTTAAATTATGTAATAAAATTATTTATAATAATATAAACAATAATTATAATACAGTAATAATTTAAAAATAATTACAAATATAAAATTAATGATAATTATAAGTATTAAAAAAATATGAAAATGATTCTATGGATTGGTGCAACTTGAGATTCGCGAAATATCTATATTATTCATTATAATTTTTAATGACAAATACATGAAATCATAAAATGAAAAAAACAAAGAAAATTGATTGATTTTTATCTGTCTATTTAGTGTTCTTTTTTTTTTACTATCTTCTATGTTTTCTTTGTGTTTTGCATATTTAATGTTAAATAAATCTATATATCATTTTCAAATTCACGTTTATTAATAATATATATTTTTTATATAAATAATTTTTTGACTTAATACTGTATATATTTTTTAATTTAAAAATATGTATAAGAAAACATAAACAAATAAATTTAATTAAAAAACATTGAATAAAAAAATGAGATATCAAACAAATCATATAAAAAATTACTATCAAACAAAAGCTTAAAAGAATTATCTTTTAAGAATTGTTTAAGGGAACCTTTTTTAATTTATTTAAGAATTTTCGTCAAACGGGTGTGATTTTATTAAAGAAAACTTATTAAAAATTAATTTAGAAAAAGTTTTTAATTTTTAATACATATCCATAATGAATGTATGAAATTGAATAAATTGTAAGTTATATGGCGAGAGCGCTATGAGAAACAGTGTCATATTGATGTATTAACTATTCAGTTATTGTTCACTGTTTTATCATCTCTGTTGGTACATTTAAAAGATTCAGCGGCATAATGCTATTGAAGATGTGTTACGCCATGGCAACATTTGTTGCTATCTAAATATTATTCGGTCTATTATTTGTTTTATTGAACACTACTAGATGGCGAAACAAAGCACTTTAATGAAAATAAGAGATAAATACCAAAAAGAGAATTAAAATTAATAATTAAAGATTAAATTGTGATCAAAATTTATTTTATTAAATTCTTTATGATAATAAATATAAATTTTGGTAAAATTGGTACAATTTAGATTTATATATTTCATATTATAAATAAGGAAAACTTAAAATATAATTTATTAGTCTTGTTTCATTAAACAGTTTATTAACATAAAATTGAATTTTTTCCAGGAATTATTTAAAAACAAAGTTTTATTGAAATTTACATAAATATTTTAAAAAATTAAACAGAATGTTTTATAAATTTTTTTTGAACCAAGGAATATCATGAGCTGGTTTACTTTTTCATTAATACTATATTAATCATCTCATTCAAAGTTTTTATGAATTTTAAATTTTACATTTAAATTTTATATGAGTATATATTGTATGGTAGAAGTATGTATAAAAGCCGTATTTAACTTCAATAGTACAAACTGTTCTCAAACTATTAAAACTATCGTTGAAATAATTTGTATAATACTGATATAAATACGTTATTATTTTTATTAATTTTTTCAAAAATCATTTTCAAATATTCAATAAGTATCAAATATGTTATGAATATATTAATGTTAGTTTATTATTAATTTAAAAGAAAAAACGTAGTTAAGAAATGAAATTTATTATGTTATTGATAAATATAATTATTTAAAACTTTTTTAAAATATGAAATGTAAAACGTTATAAATATTTTATTTAAAAATTTTCTTTGATACTCACCTATTAGCCTACTATTCATGTTAAAATATATTTATTGTTCAATACGTTGTTAATGTTTCGGTATCTTACTTAAAAGTGGTCTTTTAATACTTCAAATCTTGTAACTAATTACATACAACTATTTACTCTGTACTATTTATTATAATTCAAAATATAAAATATTCAGTGCATATATTTAATTTATCATACATTAATAATACTTAAATATTTTTACAATCTAAGTTATTAAAACATCTATAACGTAAAAAGAAAGTTATATATAATTAGTCATATAGAAGTAATCAATCTAATGTTTGATAAGACAGTTATAAAATATTGAATATTTTTTGATTTTTAAATAAAATGTATTTTTAATTTTCAATTCAATCAATTTTATAGTGTAAAATTTCTTTCACGTTTAGAAACATTATGGAATTTAAACTTTATAATAAATACTTTTAGTTACGCAATAATATTAATTAAATTTATCAAAAAAACATTTACAATTATTTTATTTAAAACAAATTTTTAATTTTTAAATAATTAGTCATTGTATAAAAACTAATAAATATGTTACACTATCCTAATACAAATATGGTTCAATTATATATTATTTATTCATTTTTCACTAATAAAGAGTAATATAAGAAGTGGAAAGGTAATAAAATTTTTTTATTATTAATGAAGTTAATTAATCAAATAATATCATAATTTTTATTATTTAAATTTATTAATAATGTATTGTAATAATAAAAAAATATATATTATTATTTTATTTTACTGATATTATTTTATATAAGTATAAATTATTTTACACAAATTAAAGAATGTTTTAATAAATACATGTTTTTGTAGTTAAGTAAATTAATAAAATTTATAGTGATTTGATTACAAAAAGGATTTTGAAATCAATATTTTTACTATAAAGGAAATTCTATTTTTATAATAATATTGTATTATTTTACTTTCTAATGCCTAAATATTTTTTATATTACATTGTATTAATATATTTGAATCTATTTAAATATTTTTCTGTATTTTTTAAATAAAATTGTACACCTCTTTTTAAATTATTTCTGACATTAACGAAATAACGGCGATAGATTAATTGTATAAAATAATATTTTATATGACGTAACAATACAATTTTACAGATCCTTAAATAAAATAATTTAAGAAATTTTTATACAATATATAATTACTGTATGGATTATAATCTTTTTGAACATAGTATTCTTGTATAAAATTTGAAATTATATTTCTATTAGTTTATTATTCTAATGTATTTATAATAATTATAAAGCTTGATCAAATAAATATGTATTTACCTATTAACTAAATATGTATTATATAAACTGGATTTAGAAAATTTGTTTCTCTATCACAATATTTTATATCAGTTTCTTTTATATAATTTCATTTTCTGTATTCTAAATTTCCCAACAAATCCCCGTGGGGTCATAGATAATAAGAAATGTGTTTCGTCAATAGATTTGAGAAATCATGTGTTATGGGGGCAAGGCGCCAAAAGTAATTTCTATTCGTTAACTTGAGAATGGTACCACCCGTTGTTTATTTTGTGGTTGATAGATAAAAATATAGAGTAAAAGTTAGCGAAGAAAAGGTAAATAGATAGATAAATAAAGAAAGAATAAAAGAGAAAGAAAAGAGAAAAATAAAGAAATAAAGATTTCTTATACTGATTTTAAAGTAATAAAAAGTATTTTTTTTTACTTTTTTAAATAGTAGTTTAGGTTAAGATAACAGAAAACACTATCTTTTAAGTTAAATTATCATGAAACATTAATGAAATTGTTGTCTCCATAAGTTTTATGAAAATTAGTTTCCCACCAAATAATATTAAATTCACATCAATAAAATTAGTTATCGATTATCACATTAAATTTGAAAACTTACTATTATTGAATTTAAAATATATAATTATATTTACATAATGAAATATATTCTGATATTTAAAAAATTTCAATATTGTAAGTTGTATATAAATATGTAGAAAGCTGTTCATTGGATTCAGAGTATAAATATTGTTCTAGTATATGGTGATACTAACTAAAGTTCACTATAAAAAATGAATACAAAATAAGTATACGATTTATTTTCATACTATGCTTAATTCTGAGTATACAGAAAATAAATTTACAGAAAAAAAGTATTGCATCCATTTCACAATAATTCTACGATGAAATATATTTATATTATGAATATCATAATTATAGGAGTTTGGTTAATCTTTGCATGAAAAAATAAAAATATTAATAAAAATTTAGATCTTTTATTATTATTAATATTTAAAGAATGGTATTGTTATATGTGGACAAAAATAAAAACTAAAAATATTATTGAAAATCAATTTATTTATCTCATTAAATTACGGTATTATACTTGAATATATAGAATTTCTATAATTATAATATATTTGTAATTAAATTGTTTCAATATTTAACAAAACTTTAAAGTATTTTAATTCTATATAGAATAAAAATATTATATTTAGATTTATAATAGTTTATATATTTTTAATTTTGATTAGTAAAATATCAATCGTATTAAAATTGCTTTTTATTTAAGTGAAAGGATAATAAAAAAATTGAATATAATTGATTGATATAAAATTAAAAAGGAATATAAATCATATCTAAAAAATGTGTATTAGAACCTACACAAAAGTTTAATGAACCTTTTCTTAAATCATAAAATTAATAAATATATCTTCATAAAAAAGTACTATTTAAAAATATCTTCATATATAAGAACTTGGTTAATATTATAATAAAAGTGATGATGGTTATTATAAGAAATTAAGAAATTTCGAGGGTACATCAATAAATTAATAATTTCTGTTGGATTTAAAAGAAGGATTATATGAATTGTTTATATTATATTATGTTATATTTTTATTACAAAAATGTTTGTTTTTATTTGGTATTCTTTGTTTTAAAAAAATTTTAAGTCATTAAATATAATAGTATCCTATTTTTTAGGTTATTATATAGAATAAAGTTATTTATTCATAATTTATAATGTTATTAAAGTTGGGCTTTATCATGATAATCGTTATACTAGTTAATGTAAGTAGTTATGTAATAAAAACTTCTCTATTATATTTCACTTATCAATAATTTTGGTATTAATAGGAAACTATTTTGCATAGTATGTCTCTGTACATTGTTTGACGTAAATAATTATAACAAACTATTATCATAATATATAATAAAACAGATCGCTTAGCTACATATCTTATATATATATATTAATATTATTAAAAATTATTTATTTGTAATGCCTAACGATATGTATATTTTTATAAATATACACTAGATACATCAATATTTTTTGGATGATAAATTCTAATTGTTGTAAAATAAAAACTACGTTTCTCTAAAATAAACGAACTGTAATGAAACTGCGTGTAATAAGTTAATTTTGTATTTGTAATATACAATTTATAAATACATATAAAGTTAATTTTATTTTTTTTACATTTCTTAAATTTTACTTATTTTTTGGATAAAAAATTATACTTATAATAATTAATTTTTAATATTAAATTAAAAAAAATATTTCTATTGATAATATAATTAGTAATTAATATAAACATTTAGCAAAAACATTATTACTAAGTACAATAAAATTAACTGCGTTAGATTTCAATAAATTATTAGACAACTCATACAATATTTTCAAAATATATATTATATTTTCAACATTAATATTGTAATAAAGGTGATGTGAACTCTATGCAAGTTTTGTCTACTAAAATTTTTATTTCATATTATGATGTAAACTTTCAATATTTTCGTATTTTTAATTGACGTATTATTTTATATTGCTAATATATTTTGTATGATAAAATTAATAACATATACAAAAAATTAAAAATCTACAATATTTATTATTTATTTTACTGTTTTATTTTAAAGGATAAATAGTGAATTAATTAAACCTTATTATAAAATTGATATATATATATATATATATATATATATCAAATCACTAATATTTTAACAAGGTCATTAAATGTTTATTGATAAACGTACTCTTTAATTGGTAGTAATCGCATAAAGATGGTATTTTATATTATTTAAAAATTTATTTAAAAATTTTTATTTCATATTTTATTTTTATTCATCATATTTTATTTAAAAATTTATCAATTCGATAATTTATTCTAAAAATAGTAGATTTATTTATTATATTCACTTTTTTCATTTATTATTTATTATAAATTCGTTATGTAACATAGTATATTTTATCTTTTTTATAGAAAATAAAAAGATGCATTTTAATATAATACTTGATAAATATTTATTAAATATTTATTATTATACTCATTAAAAAGTCATTTATTTATTTATCAATTTATAAATGATATCAGTATTAAATTACTCATTTAAATAAAAATATTCAACATTGTGTTTA
The DNA here is from genome assembly GCA_018907195.1 of Dolichoris vasculosae. NCBI lineage: Eukaryota > Metazoa > Arthropoda > Insecta > Hymenoptera > Agaonidae > Dolichoris > Dolichoris vasculosae. The sequence continues at coordinate 17,922 of JACCHY010000051.1, read as the reverse complement.
TTATTTAGTAATATAATTTTTTTCATAAGTTTGCATAAACATAATTTAAAATCAAATACTAGTTTATATAAATAAGTGCCGGGATAGTTTTTTCTATTTAATGATAAATTTTACCAAATATTACAAGTATATATGTTTGTCAACAAAAATTTACTTAAAAATTTTTTAATTAATTAATTAAAAATTAATTAAAAATTAATTAATTTAAATCAAGAATCGTAAAATATCACGATTCACCATTTTTGTTCTCCTGAAGCATCACATTTTTTTCGAGCTATCCAAAGAAGATAATTTTAGGGTGATTTTGAAGGTTGAATAATGTTATCTTTAAGCTTTTTCTTATTTGATTTTTAGCATCTTCCTTATGGAATTCGGGATATCGATAGATTTTAGAAGCTATAGGCTTATCAGTGGTAGTATCCATTTTCTGAGAAACTGTATTTGTGTAACTTAGTGTTGCCATGAGAAAAAATATATCGCTATAATTTTTGCAAATGTTTATTACATTCTCACATTCTTTAGTATTTAAATGTTCTAATCTTAATTGACTTTCTAAAAGTTTCATTGTATTTGAAGAATAGTTATTTGATTAGACTGAGTTTATATTCATAATTTTGCAATTTGAAGATATGTCTTCGATTTTGATACGCGGTATGTTAACTTGTACATCTATTTGTATACGTTATGTAACATGTATTAGTATATGTGTATTATATATATAACAATTTGCTTGAAGATTTGAATTGAAGTTCACGATACTTTTACAAAGATATAATCAATCTTTTATGACTGTTTGATTTATAAGTCCTTCCGTAATATCGTAATATTTTTATTTAAAATATTTATTGTAACAAAAGTTTCGGATTTGGCAGGAATTTTAACAGTTGCATTTTTTCCAAGTTTATAGAAAAAGGACTGCTATTATGAAGGAAAGTTTTAAAAACATTCAGTGGAATTTTATGATCGTTTAATTGAATTATCTCATGCTTACTATCAATAAACATACCTAATCCCGTAATTATGTCGTTGCCTAAAATCATTCGATAAGGTATCGGATATTCATTTCTTATTATATGAAAAATGGTCTTGTAAAATTTATTATTAATTAGTATATTCACAAAGCAATATCCAAGAGTTTCAATATTCTCGAAAGATAAACCACTAATTCTTACTTTAACATTGTTATAAAAATCAGCATTAGATAGGAAGTCAGAAAGTTTATTGATTGAAATATCAGTTTCTATATCAACCAGAAACTTTATGTTTGAGTGAAGCTCTTAGGTTTTGAAATTAGTTGATTTTGCAGCAGTTGGTTAAAAAATTATATTTGAACTTTTTAAATCAATTAAATTTTTATTAATTTTTCATGTTCTACATTCAATAAACTTACTTTCCTTGGTTTGGCAGTAACCAAAGAACTATTGGAGTTTAATTATTATTATAATTGATTTAATTTAATTTAATTAAAATCGAATTACGATTTTGATTTGAATTGAGATTTTGTCTTCTATTATTATTATTAAATTGTTGTTTTCGACATTCTTGAATGACGTGATCCATTTTTTGCAATAGTTGCAGCTTTTTATTCAACCGTGCTCAATATTATCTATATGCTTTTTATTTAATTTTTGCCGACATTTGAACTCTAAATATCCTAATTTTTTTTTACAAAATTTACAATTTTTTAAAGATTTATTTTGTTGATAGAACTTATTCAAATTTACATAGTGATTATTCGTATACAATTTGAATTGACAATGAGACTCTAAGTTTCCTGCTTTTTTACAGTGATTTTAAAATTTATATTCTTATATGTTTAAGTTTTGAAATTTTTCAATTTTCCTTTAGAATTTTTACTCTATTTCTTCGGCAATTGTCGTTAACGGCATCTTTGAAACAGTCGAGTTTTTGCAATTTTAAAATAATTGCAATGTCTCTTTTTAAGTTCATGACGAGAATGTTTAGTGCTTGTGTTTCTATAAATTTACACATGTGACTCAATCAGTAGATGTAAGTGTGTCATCTAAACTATTAGTAATTTTAATGAGACAGTTTTCTCCGTTTGGTGAGTATGATAAAATGTTTTCGGTTGCCATTGACCGTGCGATCGTTTGTCTGAGTACGTAATCGTTAAATAATTTTTTGAGAGCTCCAATTTGGTAAAATTCGATTTCTAATTAAAAGATAAACTAATTCTAATAAACTAATTGCGGTATTGCAGTTATTACAAAACTTAAATTTTGGTTTTATCAGCAAAATTATTTAATAAATTTAATAAATTTAATAAAACGCTTACGGTGTGAAAAGTATATTTTTCATTTCTTCACTGACGAAGGTATTTATGTTGCGTTGGCGGCAATGAAGTTAAACAGCAGCGTTATTGAAAGCGTTGTCCGTTGATCTTCATCTTGAGTTAGCGGAAGTAGTGATGTTGACGAATCAACGATTATGTAGTAGAGTCAAAGATGATATAGTAAAGTTAACGACGATATAGTAGAGTCAGCGACGATATAGTAGATTCAATGACGATATAGTAGACTCGGAGATACAGTTATGAACTTTGTTCGTCATTCCCGTTTCTTGAATAAGGCTTTTAGTGCTTTATTCTTTCGAGATGTAACGAGGCTTAAAACACACATTTATTCACTTGAATTGATTCTTTAGCATGAAAAAGAATTGTATGTAACATATTTTTTCAATATTTTTATTAAAATGGAAAATTGTGTTATTAAATATAATATAAAAATTGTATATTTATATAATTTTACTATCATAAGTATAAATTTTCGACATGATTTAAATGATTGAAATAAACTTACTGTAAAATATTATGCGTTACTTCACAGTCTTCTATCTAATATATATATATGATGATCTAAAATTATATTTAAAAATATACTTTATTAATGAACACAATTATCATGTATATAAATGTTTTTGTAAGTTAAGATACTCTAATTAAACAAACCTAGTTAAATTTTATTATTTATTTATTCAAAATGTATTTATTAAGGATTTATAAATCTTTGTGAGAAAGAAAAATTTTAAATTTTGTTAATTTTTATTTTTCTAATATTTAAAAATATTAAAAAATATATAAATTAGTTCCTATTGCACTACTTTATTTATTGTTTTGTAGTAAATACGATGATTATTTTTAAATTATCTGAAATGTAAGTTTTATCATTGATTCATCAGAATTGTAAGTCATTTGTAAGTTACTTAAAATAAAATATAGAATGTCAAGGATTAAAGAATCAATGATTAAATATTAGATTTTTATCTTTAATAATTGTATTAGTTTGATGTGTATTATATAAATTTTATTTTTAAAAAATCTATTTTTCATAATTTCTGAATTCTTATATCCTCAATTAATAAAAGCTAAGACTGAATTAAAAAACATAATATAAACATAATAAATTCATAGAAAATATAAATATTAAATTAAATAGTATATAATATCATCTTTTAAAAAGATAATGTATCATTAAAATTGATTCAAATCGAAACTATATCTCTTATGTGCTTACTTCTATTTATTTTTGAATATGATTAGGAATGTAATAATTCAAGAATAGAATTTGAAAATTTTCATAAATAATTATACATACATCATATAATGATGTATTTATAATATATTTTTTTATATAACCAAAATGATAAAAGAATTTTTCACATAATAATTTTTTTAATATTCCTTTAATAAAAAAATGTAATAAATTTATTATATAATAATAATTTTTCAATTTAAAATCTTTTAATGAATTTAATATGAGATTTATTAATTACAATTTTATATCAAGATTTCAAATTTATTTTTAAAATCAAAATAATAAATTCAATAAAATGATATTACGACTACTAGAACCATTCTTCTTTTTTTGCTTTTTGTTTAATGTGTGAATACATTTTATATTGCACTATAGTTTTATTTTCTGTTTATAATCTTTATCATTTATACACACATATGTTTTATATTTGTTAAATTTAATTAGTGATATTTAAATTTATATTAAAATTTTTAATTACATTGAATTTAAATTTATCCAATTATTAACAAGGTTAATAATTTTATTTGCATATTGCATTATATTTTTATTTATATATTAATATATAAATTATTTTTTTTGTAAATTTTTACTATTTTTTTAATTTTAGTAAGATCATTAAAAAATCTAGTAAAGTGTTAGTTTCTATTATAATTCTACAAATCAAAAACGGTATTTATTATGTTAAATTTATAAATTTTCGAAAATATGAACTTTTAATATAATGAACATACGTATTGATATTCACATGCATGTTTTTATGTTTCAAAAAGTACGTAATAGATAATTTAATAAAATATGTATTATGTTGATGAGTAGCTGTTGAAGTTGATATGTTGTATTTCTATAGCTTGGGAACGGCTATTGGCACTTATACAAGTTGAGTAAATATCTTGGCATTGAAATAGTAACAGACGAAGACTTAGTATAGTTTGCGCGATGTCTGCTTCTATCCTGCTTGTATTCTCTAGAAAACTCTATTATTTGTTCTTTGTTCTTTGTTCTGCTAACTCTGTTTAAAACGAGAGTGACTTGTCACATAAAGTAAGAGATTACATTACATCCTCTTACTAACCGTCGATAGTTGTTTATTATTTTCAAGAGGTGATGCTTATTCAAGTATTAAGAGATATAAGAGACACATAAAGTAAGGGAAATTATGTGTACAATAAATTTCTATATATTGTCATTGTAAAGCCAAATTCAATAGAATACAGAAAAAAGTTATAATAAAACATCCCTTTGTTGACAACATTTTTTAAGATGAATATATGTCCAATGTTATTTTTAAAGTACTGAAAATAAAGCCAACCGGATGGAACAATCAACCAATCAAGGAAACGCAGTTATTGTCTTCAAAATACTAAGTAAAAAAGGGTGAATATAAAATTATAATTAAAAATAATGCATAAGTGAAATCTTATTAGCGATACAAACTTTAATAAAAATGTACATACATTCAATATCTATTATTGTATAAAATATATCATTATACATAGTCATTATTAAATTTTAAAATAAATTTAAATATATTTCATACTTTCTAATAGTATTAAGAAAACTAAATTTTTTTTCTTCCAATTTCATTTATATAAGAAATTGTATGATTTTCGTTTAAAACTTCAATATTGTTTATAGATGAATACAGAAATCCTTTCATAAATATCCATGAAAATTTTACATGCGTAACATATTAGATTTTTAGCTATTATTTCATTATTAATGTTTATTTAAACCCAATAAATATAATATATTATTTTTACAATCATAATAAATCATGATTTAATATAATAAATTAGTTATGACTAATAAGCTGTTTTATACAGAGTCGCCGTCTTACATGTTATTTTCATTTTTCTTTATTTTATTTTAATTAGGAGCTTTTTTATTGTTTGTGAGTATTTGTTTTGGGAGAACAACATTTTTTTTGTAATAATTTTAGGGTTTTATTTATATACAGAAAAAGGGAATAATTAAAAACTGTATATTCGATTTCCTTATGATTTTTTTATGTATATGTGTGTGAGTGCGGGAGAGAACGGGAATATTGTAAAAAATATGGGAAATAAGGATTTATATTTTATTTACGTATGAATATATTCAATTATTAAAATTTTAAACATATTTAAGGATTAATTATAAAGTTATTTAATTTATGAGTATTATTTTTTAATTATATAATTATCAATTAATTTTTGTTCGTTATATGTCTATTTGATCAGGAGTTTTTTTATATGTTTATATATATATATATATCTTTATGTGTATATTTATATTTTTAATAATATACAGTTATTCAAGCCACCAATATTTTTTCGTATTTCTCTTTTTTATCTTTTTCTAATATATTCATATTGTATCTCCATAAAAAATTTTTATCGCTGCTATTAAAATTTGCTTCATAATTTATTTTTATATTACATCTTTTTCAATTTATATGGTAAATAATTGGTATATTGTTTTTATCTTATAGATATTGATTATTATATAGAAATTTAAATGTTTCTGAAGACATAAATTCTGTTTTTAAACATTTTGGGAAATAATTTGGGTTTCGATATATTGTGTTTGTATACTTATATAATTTTATATATAATTTTCAATAATGGTTTCTATTTAATTTTAATATATGACAATCGATTCTTTGTAAATTAGCTTTGTTTTATAATATTTTGTGTTTTACATATTGTTTATAAGAGCTTGCCTCAGTTTTGTACAATTTAAGACAAGCTCTTATGTATTTTTTTCGAAAATTCTTATTTTTTCCATTTGATGCACCATTATATTGTACCAGATGGGGCAAGCGTATATTAGGATTGATTTGATAAGTCTTTGATAGCATAATACTTTCGTTCTACTATTTAAATGCTTTGAATAAAATAATTTTTTGTATCGCCAAAATGCTGTTTTTGCTTTTTTTAATTGAGTTTTAATGTAATAATTATATTTTAATTTTGTATCTAGATGTAATCCTAAATCTTTAACTATTTCTTTGTGAGGAATTACATATTTTTTGGTGGAACTGTCTATTATTTGAAAATTTTTACTAATTTTTTTTTTCTGAAACACTTATTTGGGATAAGTTATTTCCCATAATTATAAGATTATAATTTATTTGTGATAATTTATTATATTATATTATGATAAAATATTATAAAATAATTTCGCATTTATTTATATTAATTTTTAATTTCCATGAGTTGTGTTAATCGTTTATTTTGCTGAATAATTCTTGTAATTGTGATTATAATTTTTTGTTGTTTTTCACAGAAACAAATTATTAAATGGTCTATAAAAAAAAATCGATTGTTTTTATAACAATTTGTTAAGATCAAATAAATGATGAATATCACTATTGTATATATTAAAGATGATCGGAAAATTTACTGTGCTTTGTTGTAAACCGTTTTCTACTGTGAATTCTAGGCTTGATTTGTTATTTCCTTCAATTGTAATAAATGACTTATCCGTGAACATATTCCATATTAATTTTATTACGTATTTAGGAAAATTTATTTTAGTAATTTATAAATTATGCTATCGGTCCAAGTGCTGTCGAAAGCTTTTTCTATGTCGATTAGAAAAAGCTAAAATTATACTTTTATGATTAATTTTTTAGGTACAAAATGGAAAAAATGTACTTATGTCAGAACAATACTATCTCTTGTAATATATCACAATATATATATAGCTGATGTATGCATGAATACAAGTTTGGAACATTTTCTTAATATCAACTTTCATCCAGTAGATGACGTTCATAAATATACTATCAAGCATATTATCTCAGAAATTAAATAATTAACTTTATATATACATTTATGAGTGATTATAAAATATACTTAATATATTTGTTTATAATACGTATAAAAATTCTTTTATAATATTTTGATCACATTAATTACTTGTATCTTAAATATAATTTTAAAACATGTATGAATTTGTAAACTTAATTGAATCTTTTAATTTGGATGTGATACTTTATTTTAAATTTTGTTAAAAAATGCAAAAACTTGTTTTGAAAGGTTATAAATATTTATAGATTTTAATTGATATATATTCTTGAGATATTCAAGAAATTTATTTAAAATGTCTTTACTGTTCAAAAAGTTTAGTATTGAACCTTAAATTACTTTTCTTTGTATTATAATTTAAATATAATCAATTTTTTTATTATTTTAAATTAGACTATATAAAGTTTTGTTTTTATTATTGTACTCACAATATTTATATCAAATTCTTCTTATTTCAATCAAAATCAATAAATGTTATGGAATAATAAATTTTTTTCATACTTATTAAGAATAGTACCATAAAGTACGAAGATTACTAACATGAAATTGAACGATAAATATGAAATAATTATGTAATAATACCAGTATTTTTATGTGTATTATAATTTATAATATTTTTAAATTAAAAAACGAGTTTTTTTCATTTACAATTAAATTAGAATTAATTTTGAATTATTTCTTTGAAAATGTAGTAAAATTAATAAAGCATTTTATTTTATATTAATAAAAAAATAACAAAAAACTCGATCTTTAAACTATAGGAAATAATTATATAACTCTCTTACAACATTTATTAAAACGAAAACTCTCGAAAGAAATTTAATTAAAATTGATTTTACAAATTATATTATTATACTAATTGATTTGAAAAATTATAAGCATTATAATTTAAAATTAAATAAAAAATAATATAAATGGAAATTTTATCATCATTATTGTATAATAATAGTCTTAATTATTACATAAAATGTATATAATTTATTTATTATTTTTATAACATTTATTGCTGGGGGTTAAAATATATGCTCACACTCTTGTTCTTTTTATCACGCTTTAATTTATAATGTTTTGTATTTCAACAAGGTTGTTATTTGGACGTATATAACGAGTCTTGATGTCAGGTACAATATTTCGCTCATTGAAGATATTAACAATCGTTTTAAAGAAGTTATTTATCTGATGCGTGATAAGTCGCGTTGTCGCTTACAATAGCTCGTCTTCGGTGGATACTTGTAAGGTGCTGCGTTCGTCAACTCAGCGTACATATATATATATATATATCCTTACTCCTCCCGGTCCTATTGTAATTTCCCTTTTTTTCTTTTATTGTTGTTTATTCTCTCCGAGGCATCGAGCGCAGACAAGGCGTTATTCTTTTATGTTACGGAATTTCCCGGACCCATATTGTTTCTCAAGTGCATGCCATACCATTACCTGGTTTCTCTACGTTCAGCTGACTCTCCGTTGCCTGCCATCCATTGGCTCTTCGGTAGCCCGGACTTCCACTCGCATGCCTGGAGGAATTCGCGTTACAACCCCATCACGACTTTCTCTTTGGTGTATGCTCGCCAACTAGCGCAATGGTAGGGCTCGTCTATATACAGTTAACTCTCAGTTGCATTGGGTGCTATGATTTGAACGAATCGACCGTATATGACACTCGAGTCACTCGCAACCTCCTCGTATATTATTCTTGCGATACATTTCGTCTTTGCCTTCCTTATAGAGGGCACATGCATTCCTTGAAAGGCCCCCGGTGGCAACATGTACGAAGTCGGCATTGCGCCGACTCTCCCGAAAGGCGAGTTTGTTTATACAGTCTCGCACGGACTACGGGCATCCCTGCACCACGTGTTTAAGGTCTGGAGGCGAATGACTTTTGTCCGTCGTTCGACTGGGTTCGGGTAATCTTATTCGTGTCGTTAATGGTTGTTTTTTTCCTTACCTTGTCGCCGCTCGAAGCTTCTTTCAACAGGCTCAATTTCCCTGGTTTTCCGTTCGCAACATTTATGATAATGCTAGTCAATAAGAAATTACGTTTATCCAATTATAAACTATTAATTTAAAATAGTAACATTTTTAATTACTTTATTGATCTTCAAAAATTACTTAATAAAAAATTATTTCTTGGTAGATCTTCTAAAAATATATTTATTATTTATAAAATATATAAATAGAATATTTTTATATCTATGTTTTATTTAATTTTTTTAAACTTTTTAAAATAATTATGTGTAATACTAAAATTTCAATAGAAAATGAATTAACACGATTTGATAATAAATAATCAAATGATAAAAATATTGTGTAGTTTCTAGATTTTTTTTCATTTTAAATACAAAATTTTTTCTGAATTTTTAACATTCGAAAATTTGCATATAAGATAAATTATTTTATTATTTTAATGATAATTATATAATTATTTGTAATCATAACAACATATTGCAATACAAAAATTTTAATATTTTAATAGAATAAATATAATATACATATATAACGTAATGGGGTTTTTTGGCCCTTCTATTGCGGAAAAGTATAACGTGTGGAAGCTCTCAAATCCTATCGCGCAGCCATCAAAATTAATCAATGTTTAATCAGCTTTGAATCAATCAGTGTTGTTAAACAAAATAAAAATCAAATGGTTTTTAAATAAACTATAGCATGTCATTATGAACGCAAAGTATACATATTGAGTGCATTGAAATTAGAAAATATACAAACATATAAAATTTTAATGACTTGAGTAATTTATGCGTAGGTAGATAATTTCAATTTTTCAGTGTATACATTTTCCTCACATCATTATTCTAATAACTACGTTTTTCTAACTTATCTCAGTGCTTTCGTGCAACCATGACTTCCACTGATTTCCCCTTGGATACTTATTAAATCGGTTTCTCTTTTCTCCCTTTGCTTTTACATTTTAAGTAAAACTGTTTCTTGAAAAGACTATAACTATGATATTTTTGTAAGTACAAAAATCATTTTTCTGAAATATTTATTTGAGATAAATTTAATAAAATATTATCAAATGTTTTAAAGAGAAAATTGAATATTTTATATGATATATGGGATGCCCATCAGCTATTTTATTTTAAAATAATATTTCTTTAATACGATTTATCGACAACAAGATAAATATGAATACTAAAGAAATAAATCTAGTTTCTCAATTTTAGATAATTTTAGATACGTTCTAAAACGTTGACCATCTTAAAAATCTATTTTACAAAAATTTTGATGATTTTTCATAATTTATTATTCATGAATATTATATATATATATATGTTTACTATTTATAAATGAATTTATTTTATATACATTACGTCTAAATTTGAATTTTTAATTTTTAATTTTACACATACGTGTAACTAGAAATTAATTTTCTGATTATTGTGTAATACTTTGCTCATTTTAATAAGCTTTCTAGGAAAAATAATAAGTCGATTAAAAAAGTAGAAGTAGTTACTGAGACTATGAAGACAGTAAATTTTTTTTTATATTAGTGAAATTAATTAATTCAATTATTCAAAGAAAATGATTACAAAAAAGATATTTATTTTTCATCGATATTATAATTAATTTATGTATTAATTACATGATATTTTAGAACACATTGATTTAAAATTTTAATTTTCAAACTTTTTTACAAAAAAATTTACAAAAGTATATACATATATTTTAATGTTTCACCAAATATAGAAATAGTAATTTATTATTCATAAAATAAATATTTTTAATTGAGAATAACAAATTTGTATGCCACGATATAAGAGAATAATTACAATGTATTACTTTGAATTAAAATATAAAGTATATTTATTTTAAAATAATTTTTTTTTAATTGTATATTTATAATATAATATTTTTATTCAAGTTCATATATGAATTATAAAATTATTACACTATAAATTTTACATATTTATTTTCAGATAAGGCAGAGTAAATCTATTAAAAACGATATAGATTTTTATAAACCTGTAAAATTTAAATAATTATGGATAAAGAGTAAATAAAATTATAAAATCGATGGAAATTAGATGTGTCTTTATGTCTGCTTAAAAAACGAGAATCAATATTTTCGATCATTTTTTGATATTATCAACAAATTCAATGTCTATTATATTTACTTGAGTAAATATTATATAATAATGTAAATTGTTACTCAGTATACAAAAAAAATTAAAATATTTGAAATTAAAAAATGGATTAAATCTTATCAGAATCTCTATACTATTTTATTCTTTAAATGATATTTAATTTTCAAATATATTAAATGTTTTAAAATGTATTATATTGTACAATTAATATATTATGTTTTCTGTATTTATTCAGTTTTAAAAAACAATTTTTTCAAATATATGACAGTACAAAATGCATTATTATTATATTTAATTTAGTCTTAACCTTATTCATTAAGTATATTTGAAATACATAGTTGACATCATTTATACTTAAATATTAATTTTATTTTCAATTAGTTTAATATTTATTTTGAATTAAAATTTTTAACTTTTTCTTGAGTCAAGTCTATAAACATATAAAAAAAAATAATCCATAGTATTTAATGTAAACTTTAATATAAACTTAATTATTCATAAAATTATTCAGTGAATTGAAGTTATTTAATTAGTTTAAACTAAAAACATTCATCTTCATTTATTACAAATTAAAATTAAGTATAGATTATTTTTAATTAAAAAATTGTAAATTAAATTGTTAATTGTGTGTAATTAAAATATTGTAAGTGGTTGAATTTGAAATAACAAGTACTATAATAAATCAAAAAAAATATTCTGATACGTCATTCCATACTCAACTTCTCATCAGGTATCTAATTTGACTTGATTTAGATTCTGATTTTAATTAAAAATTATAGCTTTGATTTAATTTCTTATCTGATTTCGATTATTAAATTCTGTATCACAAACCCTTATAAGCCAAGTCTCTCTCCCTCTCTCTCTCATTTTTGATATATAGTAACCAAGAATAAACACTTTCATATTAAATTCATTCTCTTTTTATTTCTTCCTTATTTCCATTAAGGATTATTAAGTAAAATAACTTTTTCTAGATTAATATAATTCAACTAGGTTTCTAGTAGGTATATTTTCATTTTCCTTTTGAAGTAATGGATTGATGTAGATTAATAAAAATTTTTTCTTAAATTTTGGAATCGGAATAGTCAATTTTAGATAAGATAAGAGAAGAATTATGTACACTTACCTATTGCCGATTACCATAGCATGCTTGCAAATCTATACAATTATTATTATAATTTTATTTCAAATAGCTAAAGGGAAATTACTATAAAAATAAATCAATATTACTTTAAAAATCGCAAAAATATACGGTAAAGCAAACACACATAAATTATATTGCTAATTTTTCATAAATTTTTTAATAAATTAAAATAAATAAATACATATGTCTTTAACAACCATGTTTAAAAGATCAAAGAATGGAACATCACACTTCCAGAAAATAATCAAAATTCAGTCATCATAGACCTATATCTGCTATCAAAAAGTGAAACAAATAAAACGAAATAATCCCAGTATCTATTAGCATTGAAGATATTATGATAAAAAAAATAATAAAAACATATGTAAAAAAGAATAAAAGTTGGTGAAAAATAAAAATCAAATTGGATTTCAAAAATTTAAGTAAGAATACGAAATTTAAGGATTGTAAAATAGAGGCAAATGTATTAAATCAAATAAACTAAACCATTTAATTGATAAAGTTAGCTGACATAGCCAGTGAACTGAAGAGTAATTGTTTTACACCTTTATTAAAATAATCAGAAAATTGACAATGCGTTAGCACTTATTAAACTAGACGTTAACAAATTCTGAAAATCCCATAGAAGGGTAGAAAATATTAACATTATACAGTAAATATGGAAACGTAAATTATTTTTATATTCTTTCAATAGGTTATGATCAAAATATTTGTGTGAATCCAGTTATCAAATAGAAAAACAATCAATTGTAATTGCATGGTAAAAAATAGCATAAAATAATTATTCGTTTATCCATTTAAATACATTTATATATTTTTAAATTCTATATTTCACGTCATACATCAAACACTTGTAGAGATAGCTTAAAATAATAAGCAAAGTTATAGTGGATTATCGAATGATACAAAGAAAAAGGTAGATAGAATATTAAAAATCTAAATTCAGCATACCAAAATTTATAAGATAAAATTAAAAACGTTAAAAAGAATAAATGTTCGAGAAGCGTCAATAAAAATTAGCAAAATAAAAATAATCAAATAGAGAACTGTATAATATGGTTCTTAAATTAAAATATACAGGGGCAACAATATCCGGAACTACTTTACAGGTGTTGAACTGTAAGTGCAAGATCACCGCTAGAAAAATTGTTATAAAATAAATAAATCAGTGAAAATAAATATTGAACAGTCTACATCTTAAATGAACAACGAATTAATTATAAAAAAGTTGGTATGTTATATGACAATAAACATTTTTTGATACAGAGATTGACGAATCGATAATAGGATGTTAGTATCTGAATCAAAATGAATTAAAAAAGCAAAAAATATTAATTATATAGCAAAAAATATTACGTATATAATAGATTTTAAGGCATAGATTTGGGAAAAATAGTTGTCATTTGTACATAATTAGCAATTTTTTATAACATATCAGTACTAATTATGGCAAATAAATGGCACATAAGTTATCGAATGAATAAAACTATAAATAAATTTCAAAAATTATTCTTGTATTTGTATGCAGTACAGTAATATAATATAAGTATAACTTAATAACATACTCAAATTAATTAGAATTTGAAAGCATAAAAAAGAAAGATAGAGACCGTACATACAAATAAATAGAAATATCACTACATTAAAATAACTATAATAAAAAAATATACATATATAATTGTGATAATTATAAAAATATTCACAGAAAAAAATTATATAATTGATATATATAATTATAAATTGAAAATTATCATAAATAAAATGAATAATAAATAAAAAACCAAAAATATTAATTCCTACATGAATAAATTAAAAAAAATATTTAAGGCTATAAAATAAAAAACTAATCGCCAGAACCAAGCTCATAAAAATGAACTGATATTAGTATCTCGAGAATACGAGTAGTTGTTAGTCTACGACTTATTATACAAAAGAACATTCGTAAATATGCACATGTATAAAATAAAAAGAGTTATGATCGGCTGGGAAGTATTTCTGTATAGTTATTCTGCAATTAAAAAATAAACAGCTGTAATCAAGAACACAATAATTAAGATATTGCATCACTTTACAGAGATAAATATTGTCAGCTAATACGCATCAAGTTTTATGAAAATATCATTTGTAGTCATGTCTATAACAATATACTCCATTTAATGAATAAACAATATAGTAAAATTGTGTGCAGAAAAATAATAATTCAGAATTAGATGCATATTTTTTTAGTGAATAAAATAAGTTTAATATGTATTAGTAATGTAAAAATATATTTTTATATAATCATTAATAATTACCTTAAGAAACAACCAATTAATATAATAAGCAAATTACTAAAATAAATTACATTAAAATGATAAACGGTTATAGTAATAAATTAATAATAATAATAACAGTAAATGCTTAAATAATTGAATATTATTATAAAACTTTAATTATATGCAATAAGTTTTTATTATGTAATACTATACTTATGTGAAGACAAACACATAATATATGTATAATACCTGAATTAAAAATATTGTAGGTGGATTAATAGAAACACAAAAAATATGTATAAAGAGAAGCACAACATAAAATAAAGTACAGCAATATTAAAACATTACATTACATAAAATGATTAAATTAATTTATGAATAAACTAACGATGAAATTTTTAATAATAGAATAAACATTCGGTTGTACGCACAAAATGCATTAAAAATAGTATCTATTAGAAAGAAAAAACTGCATAACCTAAACAATAAAGAGAAAATGATAAAAACATACTAAATTAAAAAAAAAGATTGATAGACAATCAAAAAAGAACATGTTTAAAGAAAATATTAATGAAAACATTCTTAGATCAAATAAATAATATTCAACACATTTAATAAATTAAAATAAATAAAAATACTAAAAATGGAATTAATAGACTACAAACTCAAAATAACTTAAATAAAAAATAATTAATAGCAAAATATTATCCAATACACTTTAAAACAATAAAAGATGAATTGTTTTTAGTGACAGAAATATTAACGGAATACTAACGCTAGTAAAGAGATATATACATAAATCCAAAATTCATAAATAAAAGCAAAAGAACAACAGAAGATATATATAAAAATATGTACTTCCCAATGAATAAAAAGTAATAACACTACTATCGATGAAATTTATAAATATATATAAATATTAAGATAATAATATATAAATAGTAATAATAAATAAAAATTTAGAATAAGATGTATAATGTAGAATAAAAAAAATGGTTTAGAATATGTGATAATTAATTTATAAAATAAATATGAATAGAATATCAGCATAATAGTTTAAACACAGTAATGGCTATAGGTAACTATTGTAACAAATTTAATGAAACTACAATAATAGAATGTATTCATAATAACAATAATAATTATTATTATAAGCAAATAAAAACTAATAAAGGAAAATAAATAAAATAAACAATAAAAACCCACATTAACTAATAAATATATTAAAAATAACATACTATCAATAATTTAAATATACACAAAAAAAAAATAAAAAATAATTAATAAATTTCATTGAATAATAAATTAATTAATAAAAAAATACATTTAATTTAATTTAAGTTCCCAAGTAAATTGGTAACATGCCTCTTCATATTAAAGGTGGTCAAATTGTTAATTTTTTAAAATTGCTTTAGATCATCAAATAACGATAATAATACAACTAGGACTTCAACATAAGAACAAAAAACAGATACACATACTAATAATAAATGAAAACAAACAGCAAAAATATAGATAAAATAAATTATAAATAATAGGACATGATTAAACATTGTATAATCAATAAAACATCTAAATTAATAAATGCCATTGAATTTAATATTTTACTATGTTATATAAATTAATAAGCAAAGAGATGAAATTAGAGATCTTCTATAAATAATATATATATCTATTCTATAAGGCATTGTTATAAACACATTATATTATAAATATTACATACATACTAAATCAATATTTTAACAATTAACTAGTTAATATATTAAGTATAGTTATAAAGTACATACTCGATACACCATACGAGCTGCTATTGGTGAAGATGAGGATGCCATGACTTGATTTGTGTTAAGGTAAGTGAACTTCTGCGTACCCATGGATGATAAATACTCAGATTAAACTGCAAATGCAAATTATGATGCTCTGATAATGTAATGATAAGCAATAAAATATAACCAAGAAACTTCAGAGCACAGGAAAGTTTAATGCAGCATTTTACATGAAATAAAAGTTATCTAATAAACCAAAGAAAGTAGTTAAACTAAACTTCATATTTGCTTTCTTAATGGATTTATGATCCTATTTTTTAGCTGAATTGGGACAACTAACTTTCATATCGCGAACCGAACATGTTTCTTTTTTTTACGATATAGTATAGTAAATAAATGTTCTTTCGCAAATTAATTTTTTTGTTATTTCTTCTCGACTTACACCTATAATCCGAAGTAAGACTATTTACGAATTAATACAACAATTGAACAAGATTTCTATACATAACAAAGTATATAATATCTATAAAATGTTATATATAATACATTTTTATGATTACATAAAAGTGAATTTTAGTTATTCCAGTTAAATTCGTGAAATTTTTTTTATACTAATATTAAATGGAATAAAATTTTTAATCAATTAACAAACATTTTTTTTATTATTTAATGTAATATTATGTTTTTTTAATATGTTAAAAAATCAAAATAATGAATTTATTAAAAATAATATGATTTCAACAAATGAATGATGTATTTTTTATTTTTAAAAGCTTTACTATAAATTTACAAGAAACTGAGATGATTTAATTATTATTTAAGTTGTATAAACATCTAAATATTAATTAAAAATTATTTGAGATTATAATCTTGTTCAATTTTGTACTGGTCCATAAAATTTTTTCAAGAAATTTTTATAATTTAAAGTAAATATCAAAATAAAAAATTATCATTCTTTTCAATTTTGAATAACTTAATTTATTTTAAATTATAAAAAATTTATTAAAATTAGGAAAATGTAGTTAATTTGTTATTCTAAAATAGAATACTTATAAAATCATAAGTCTTTTCAACTCTTATTTGCATGTGTAAAGTCAATAAAAAATCATTTTAAAAATTTTGTAATCCAAATTTTGAATTATTTAATTATTATCTTTTGTTTATTTATAAACATAAGTTATAAATTGACTTTAAAATAAACACCAAATAAAAATATATAAATAAATTAGTAAATTATGTCATATAAAAATTTCAAAACATTATTTTCATCCATAAAATATAATTTATTATTATTACTTAATTATTTACCTAT
>JACCHY010000050.1:0-85000 GCA_018907195.1 Dolichoris vasculosae | reverse complement strand
TAGCCCTGAAAATGGATGGCGCTGAAGCGTCGCGCCTATACTCGGCCGTCAGCGGCAATTGGGCGGCCGGTCGCGCAAGACTGTTCACTCGGGATTGCGTTGGCGCGGTCGTCGGCGAAGCCCTGACGAGTAGGAGGGTCGCGGCGGTGAGCGCAGAAGGGTTTGGGCGCGAGCCTGCCTGGAGCCGCCGTCGGTGCAGATCTTGGTGGTAGTAGCAAATACTCCAGCGAGGCCCTGGAGGACTGACGTGGAGAAGGGTTTCGTGTGAACAGCCGTTGCACACGAGTCAGTCGATCCTAAGCCCTAGGAGAAATCCTATGTCGATGACGGTGTACAAAGTGAGATTTATTGAACGCACACACCCGTCGGGCGAAAGGGAATCCGGTTCCTATTCCGGAACCCGGTAACGGAACCGCATACAATTCGGGCCCTCGTAAGAGTGTTCGTCGGGGTAACCCAAAGTGACCTGGAGACGCCGTCGGGAGATCCGGGAAGAGTTTTCTTTTCTGTATAAGCGTTCGAGTTCCCTGGAAACCTCTAGCAGGGAGATAGGGTTTGGAACGCGAAGAGCACCGCAGTTGCGGCGGTGTCCGGATCTTCCCCTCGGACCTTGAAAATCCAGGAGAGGGCTACGTGGAGGCGTCGTGCCGGTTCGTACCCATATCCGCAGCAGGTCTCCAAGGTAAAGAGCCTCTAGTCGATAGACTAATGTAGGTAAGGGAAGTCGGCAAATTGGATCCGTAACTTCGGAATAAGGATTGGCTCTGAGGAGCGGGGCGCGTCGGGCTTGGTCGGGAAGGGGGTCTGGCTAACGTGCCGGGCCTGGGCGAGTTGAACGTCGACTCCGTCTTAAGATGATAGCCGATGGGATTCGAGCTCGGTACCGTGCCTTGGCCTCCCCTGGATCTTCCTTGCTGCGAGGCCTTCGGGATGGTTGTACTGTTCCGATCGTCCTCTTCGGCCGCCATTCAACGCTCAGCTCAGAACTGGCACGGACTAGGGGAATCCGACTGTCTAATTAAAACAAAGCATTGCGATGGCCCTCGCGGGTGATGACGCAATGTGATTTCTGCCCAGTGCTCTGAATGTCAACGTGAAGAAATTCAAGCAAGCGCGGGTAAACGGCGGGAGTAACTATGACTCTCTTAAGGTAGCCAAATGCCTCGTCATCTAATTAGTGACGCGCATGAATGGATTAACGAGATTCCCACTGTCCCTATCTACCAGTTGCGCTTGAGCAGTCGAGCCGAGCGGACGTGTTTTGAGAGAGCTCTGTACTTCGCTTGCTCGCTGTACCCCCACCGTGCGCCGTACCCCCACCCTCCGCGCAGCGCCAATCAGATCATTCGCGCTCGAGCCGTTGAGGTGAGCGGACGCGTTTTTGACGCGCTCCGCCTTTGGGGCTTCATTCCATAAGGAATAAAGATTAAAAAAATTTTGAAAAGTGACTTAGTGGTTAGTGCTAAGCATAGTAAACGTGCAGGTGAAAAAATTTTTTGCAATTTTGCTAAAATAAAGCAATACGCTTCGAAAGCAGCGCGCAGCGAAAGCAACACGCGTTGACTCGAATACTAGAGTGCGATCTTGATAGTTTTTGCGCACTTTTTGTGTTGCTAATTATTTCATGAATACATGTTTTATTAAATAGTGCGATAGACAGTGTTTGCGATAGATAGGTGTTTAACAGTAGGCTCTGTGCTACTGGGATCGCCTGGCCGACATTTTGTCGTGCTGTGGCCTTCTCGCGCAGCAGCCTGAGGAGTGCTCCCTCTAGTGCGCGGCCCTGAGAGTGGTGGGAGGAGCACTTCCCCCACTGGTCTCGCCCTCGCGCTTCGCTGCGCGTGCGCGTTTAGGATTGTTCGAACCGTTTGTGTCACTCGAGAAATCAGTAGCGCTCGCGCTGCCGGTTCGAGTGGACGCTTTTTGAACGTTCTCCGCTGTGGTAGTTCTCGTACATCGTTACCTGAATTGGGAGTGATTGTCTTAGAGGCAAGATGGGAAAGGACAAAAAAAAGAAAAAGAACATTGTTATTAAGAGTTCAGATGTTGACTCGGAGAGCGATAGCTGGGGATCGGGCGTGGTGGAAATGGACACAACAGTGTCCAACGTATTGAACAAAAGGAGAGCCGAGGATAGCAGTGATGAACCCGTGCAGTGCTGTGCTAATCCGAACAAAAAACGGATGAGTGGCATGGCGGCTGCAGAGAATGCAAAAGGAGTGGAGGAAGGGTTGGAGATGTTGGGAAAAGGGTCCGATGTCAGGCTCTCCACTGCTGTCGTAACACCGTTGGATTCCCTAACCAGTATGCAGAGAATTACCGTTAAGCTGCGTACGCTCTTACTGAAGGACCCTAGTAAAACCATTAAGAGTCAGACCGCCGCTGTACTCGATTGCTGCACTGAGTACGAGGAGCTGCTCATAAAAATGATGTGCGAGAACGTGGGGCTGAAGGGGGAGCTAAAGGGGCGGCTGGCGAAGGAAAGGGAAGGCGATGATGTGTCGAATGCGGCTTTGGCTTGCGCGCGCGAAGCAACTGGAGCGACAGGACAGACCGCGAAGGGGAAGGGGGTCGTGGGCAGCGTAAGTGCTCCTAAGAGCTACGCTGTAATAGTTAGGGGAGCGAAAGAAGGTATGCCTGGAGAGGAGGTGAAGAAGCGAGTAATCGAGAGTTCCAATGAATGGAAGAATGTAAGAGTCCGCTCGCTTAGGAGCGCGCGGAATGGTGGGGTTGTCATCGAAACCCCGCGTGAGGAGGATAGGGCGGCTTTGCGTTCGTGCGTGGGACTGGTGGATCGTGGCCTGCGTGTCGATGTTCCGAAGAAGACCGGGCCGCGCGTGATCATTTATGACGTCCCGTCGGCAGCTGATAACTCGCGGGTTCTTGACGATCTCTACGACAAGAACCTGTCGGGGGTTGTCGGCAAGGATGAGTTTACCGCGGGAGTGAGGATGGTCGCGCGCAACATCAGACGCGATAAATCGGTGGGGAATATTATCATAGAGGTTACCGATCGTATCCGTGACCTCGTATTGAGGGAGGGACGCGTCTACTTGGGATTCGCCGCGCACAAGATAAATGAATATGATCGGGTTTTCCGCTGCTTCGGGTGCTACGGCTTTGGACACAGCATAGCCGAGTGTAAGAGGCAGCGACTGTGCTGGAGGTGCGGCGAACCAGGGCATACGGGAGCCAGCTGTGCGGCCCCTATGCGGTGTGGTAATTGCCACAGCAGGGGTCTGGCCGCGGATCACTCTGTCAACTCGGCGGAGTGTCCGGAGTATGTATGGAGGTTGAACGCGCTGCGTGCCAGAATGTAGAATGGATGCTCGTATTGATTTTACGAATGGGATGCGGCTTCTGCAGTTAAACTGTCAGAGAGCTAAAGAATGTATGAATGACCTGAGTGAAATTGTTATAAGGAAGAATATAGACGTGTGTCTACTGCAGGAGCCGTATGTTGCTTTTGGGAAGATATGCGGTATGCCCACAGGTATGAAAGTGTTTTCGAGTTTGAATGGAACGGCAGCCGTTGTCGTTAACTCGGCGAGAATAGAGTGCGTGTTGGTGAATGAATGCACGACTGAAGACGTGGCATGCGTTTGGATGAATGGAGATATGGGACCGATGTGTCTTGTCTCGGTTTACTGTAGTCCCTCCTCATGCATTAAGCGGGGTATCGCGTGCCTGGGTAGTTTGCTCGACCGACTCTCGGGACGAAGGATTATAATAGGTATGGATGCTAATGCGGTAAGTGGATTATGGCAGAGTAAAAGCATTACTATAGGTAGGATGAACGAGAAACGCGGGCGAGTGCTGAGTGATTGGGTGATTGCGAGGGATTTGACTGTTTTGAATGAATGGTCGGAATGGTATACCTATTCTGGAGCGAGGGGTCAGAGTGACATCGATGTCACCCTGGCCAGAGGTTTTCAAGGAGTAGAGTACGCTTGGAGTGTGCATGGAGGGATCGGTGTCTCGGACCATAATGTCATACTCATCGACGTTCGGGCTGAGACACCCGTACAGACGACGCATGAGATGACTATGTGTGCAAGGTGGAGCGCAAGAAATGTGAACTGGATGATGTATGAATGCAGGATGTATCAGAGAGCGCATGATTACGGTTACGAGCGCTTCTCCGAGATGAACTCCGAGGGGAAGGCGTCCCTCCTAACAAAATGGATGTGGGATACGAATGAAGAATGTATGATAAGAATGAAAGAGAATGATAGAGCTAAGCGCATTCTCTGGTGGAATGATGAGCTCCGCGATATGCAGAAAGTAGTACGCAGACTAAGGAAGAAATACCAGAGAGCGCGCAAAAGGAGTATAAACGAGGCGACAGAGAGTGCAAGGAATGAATATATGAGCAAAATGAAAGAATATAAACGAATGATTAGAACAAGCAAAATGAACGAATGGATGGCCTTCGTGAATGAGGAGGGGAATGAGGATCCTTGGGGAAGGGTTTATAGAATCTGCAGAAATAAAGGTAATAGATCTCTCGCAGCCGTGAGGAGAAATGATGGCACCTGCACGGTTGGCTGGAGGGAGACTGCGGAAGTAATTTTAGAGGAATTCTTCCCGGAGGGTCCTCAGCTGTCTTCTGATGTATGTATGACCGATGAGTCGCAAAGACTATTAGATGATTGTTCATTTGAATGGGATGAGTTGGATTCGGCATGTAAGAAGAGCAGGACGAATATAGCGCCTGGAATGGATGGCATCACGAAGGCCATGATTGTCCATTCGATGAATGTTATAGGTGAATACGTGAAAAGTATGTATGATGCTTGTCTGCGAGAGGGGCGTTTTCCGAGTCCTTGGAAGGAGGCTCGCGTCATTTTATTGAGTAAAGGTGTGAATGTGGATAGGACCAATCCACGGTCGTACAGGCCTATATGCCTCCTTAGCGGCCTTGGAAAGGTCCTAGAGAGAATGATGTGTGCCCGACTACTTGCGAAAATGAATGGAAGGTGGAATACGCACCAGTACGGATTCACTGCTGGCCGATCCACCGAGGATGCCTGGCACAGAGTGATAGGTTGGGTGAAAGAGAGCGAATGTAAGTATGTCGTCGGTCTTTTTGTGGATTTTAAGGGCGCATTTGACTCGCTCGCGTGGCCCTATGCGTGGAGGGCTCTGCAGGCGGTTGGTCTGGATAAACTGGACCTTGACCTGTGGAGAGATTACTTCCGAGATAGGAGGGTATGGATGATAGGGCTGAATGAGTGTCTGCGCAGAGTTCCGGAGAGGGGATGTCCGCAAGGATCCATCGCGGGTCCCTTACTCTGGAATCTGTGCATGAATTCGCTTCTCGATGGCTTGAATCGCATCGGCGTGCGGGTCGTCGCATACGCGGATGACTTGACGATTTTGCTTGCGGCTGATTCGAGAAGGGCTGTTGAGAGCTTGAATGAACTAAGTATGAATGTCATTGACGAATGGAGTATAGAATCTGGTGTGAATGTGTCGAGAGAAAAGACGGTCGGGATGCTACTACGGGGAAGAATGGATAGAAGACATGGACTGGGATACAAATTAAGACGGACAAACGATACGATATACAGGACAAAAATGGTGAACGAATGGAGGTGGCTGGGACTGAGCATGGGCGAGAGGCTTCGCTTTACGCCGCATTTTGCCCGGCTCAGGACCAAGATCGACGCCTATGTGGGATGTTTGTCCAGGGTCATGAGGAGGGACTGGGGATTGAATGGAAAGACCACGCGGGTCTTAATGAATGGGTTATTTTTCGCATGTGTAGCATATGGGGCGAGCGTGTGGTACGAATGCTTGAAGAATGCTTATGTGAGGAAATGGATAAACGCATGCCATCGTAAGGTTTTGTATGCATGTATGAATGTCTGTTGCACGGTGTCCACGGAGGCGATGCAGGTAATCAAAGGCTCGCTACGGTGGCACCTTGGCTGTATGATAAGAGCAAATGCGTATAAATTGAGAAAGGGCATACGCATGAACGAATTCGATTTGGTTACGAACGAAGAAATGGACGGTGTGCCTGAGAAGGCTTGGAGGCATATTTTGCTTACGAAAGCCTTGAATAAGTGGCAGAATGAATGGAACCTTTCTACGAAAGGAAGAACGACCTTCCGGTTCATACCGGAGGTCGAGTATGCTTTGGATAAGCCGTACTTCAATCCGAGTCTTCGTGCCATGTTTCTTCTAACGGGACATGGTTCATTCGCGGACTACCTTTTCCGCAGGGGCGCTCAGCGAGCGGGCAACTGTGTGATTTGTGGAATGCCTGAGGACTGGTTGCACGTGCTGTGTGAATGTTCCGGGTACGACGATATACGTGACTTAGCAGGAATGGGTGTCGTCAAGCTCGGTGATGAATGGATGGTGAGGGGGGTCCTGGAATCAGAGACGAGATTCCGGAAGCTAGGAGAATTCGCCAAAGCCGCATTCGAACGTAGACTAGGACGAATTCAACGTGTAACGGACGATTATGTACAAGGACGAAACGAACTGACTGACATATGAACGCGAGGAATGCTTGGGGCATAGAGTAAACGAATAGATATGTATGATTGATCGAAGAATGAACAAGATGGATGAATGATGCGGCATCCTGGGAGCAAGCGCCCGGGGTGCCCTGGTAGGGAAGGCCACCAATGCCGGGGAAGTAAGGAAACCCCAATTGGTAGTGGTCGCGTAGATGTACTATTGTACTAGATAACTGCGCGCCCGCGAAACTCATACCTTGGAGTATAAAAAGGTACCACGGGCGACGGGGGCCCCGGACATTTGTCCGCCCGTTGTGAAAGAGGTTGGACTCGTGGGGGCAGTGGTTGAAACCCAACTCGTGGGTAGAGGTCTGAGGTCTGGTAATTGCCGGAATAGGACCTCGCGGGTGAGCGGCGTATCCGCTCGGGAGCAGCCTGCTCAGCTGTGAGGGTACTAGAAGGCCCGACCCAAACCGAGGGGCATATCTGCCTATTACCAGTATGCAATCGGAAGCGGTCGTTTTTTTTTCGATCGCACGCTTGCAGGGCGTAATCCCTGCTCCGCACCCATGGGGGTCGCCCAGGACAAGGTACATTCTATCTGGTGTCGGGCGTAAAATCTTTCCCCTTCTCTCTCTCTCTGTCCCTATCTACCAGTTGCGCTTGAGCAGTCGAGCCGAGCGGACGTGTTTGAGAGAGCTCTGTACTTCGCTTGCTCGCTGTACCCCCACCGTGCGCCGTACCCCCACCCTCCGCGCAGCGCCAATCAGATCATTCGCGCTCGAGCCGTTGAGGTGAGCGGACGCGTTTTTGACGCGCTCCGCCTTTGGGGCTTCATTCCATAAGGAATAAAGATTAAAAAATTTTGAAAAGTGACTTAGTGGTTAGTGCTAAGCATAGTAAACGTGCAGGTTAAAAAATTTTTTGCAATTTTGCTAAAATAAAGCAATACGCTTCGAAAGCAGCGCGCAGCGAAAGCAACACGCGTTGACTCGAATACTAGAGTGCGATCTTGATTGTTTTTGCGCACTTTTTGTGTTGCTAATTATTTCATGAATACGTGTTTTATTAAATAGTGCGATAGACAGTGTTTTGCGATAGATAGGTGTTTACAGTAGGCTCTGTGCTACTGGGATCGCCTGCCGACATTTTGTCGTGCTGTGGCCTTCTCGCGCAGCAGCCTGAGGAGTGCTCCCTCTAGTGCGCGGCCCTGAGAGTGGTGAGGGGAGCACTTCCCCCACTGGTCTCGCCCTCGCGCTTCGCTGCGCGTGCGCGTTTAGGATTGTTCGAACCGTTTGTGGCACTCGAGAAATCAGTAGCGCTCGCGCTGCCGGTTCGAGTGGACGCTTTTTGAACGTTCTCCGCTGTGGTAGTTCTCGTACATCGTTGCCTGAATTGGAGTGATTGTCTTAGAGGCAAGATGGGAAAGGACAAAAAAAAGAAAAAGAAACATTGTATTAAGAGTTCAGATGTTGACTCGGAGAGCGATAGCTGGGGATCGGGCGTGGTGGAAATGGACACAAACTGTATATAAGGCTCACCTTGTAACAGTAGAGGGTCTAACAGTTAAGCAATCGGACCTCTTGTGTAATAAGTTTCGTGATGAATCTTGTTGGTCAGGTGCAACACTAGATGTTGCTAAATTGGTGGGAGAATTAGCTAAATCAGGTGTGTTGAATCCATTCGCTAATATAAAAGGCATGTATTGAGTGTGTAGAGAGTGAAATTAAGCAATTATTTGACAAAGCGTTAAAGTTTTTTAGATCTGATTTATCCCATAAAGGCACATGCGAGGAAGGTAAGCTGGCAAGAGTTGAATTGTTAATATCCATGGAAAGACGTGATCCTGTTTTCAATTTCTGGATTGATCAAGAATCAGGTAACCTTAGAGAAAATATAGAAGCAGAAGATGGATTTAGTAAGGCTGTAGATTTCAAGTAGAGTAAGGGAGGGGAACACAAACAGAAGATTATGTCCATTTCAATCTAGCTATATACTTGCTGCTACCTTAAATTACCTTCCAGGTGATAATGCACAACTAAGTATGTTATAGTACTTGAGCGAGGGATGTTCATGATCTGAAGTAGAGAAAATGTTTTCACCTACAGGATATGCACATCTTCTCTCATCGCTTTCATTTGTTGTAATTTCTAAAGATTATGACTTGGATAACAGGAATGAAACAAGATCAGCTATTAGCAGTCTTTGGATATCTAACTTATTTAACCAAAATAAAATAAATGTTGTTAATTCTTTTAAAGATAGGATTGCTTTTGTTGCAATGGAAAATGCAATTAAAAATTTGATTGTAGATCAGGAGAAGAGCAAGGATACTCAAAGTACTGGCGATGGTGAAAAAGTTGATTTGGTCTTGAGTATTTTAATGTTTACTAAAGCTTGTTGTTTAGACAAAAGCTTTAAATCATTAAAAGAGAGGATAACAAATAGTTAAGATAAAACAAGGAATTCTAAGATGATAGATGCAAATAGCTCCTGCAATTTAATAGAAGAGTTGTGTAAGTTGGCAAGAAATTTGAATTTATGCTCTGCTAGCACTGAAGTTCCTCAATCCAAGTTAGTAGGCACTAGTGTTAGTGGTTCGCCTGTTGTAGTTATTAATAAGTAGGATTGTTTATGCATGGTAATGGTGAAGATGATGAATTAGTTAGGGATTTATTAAGTGGAAATTGTACTGAGTACAGTGGGAAGTTTTAGGATTTTTTAATCAATTGTCCATCTTTTTTACATTCTGCTAACAAGCACGGCTTTTTTCCTGCATTCTTGGAAATCTGAAAGTTGCAGTTCATACTAATGAAGAATATAGAAGAATAGTAAGGTGTTATGGTAAAAGTTGTTATGTTTCGTCTTTGCCTATTCATACCTCATCACCAAGTACTGTTTGTGTTGCGTTAGATTTTTAATTGCGTGGAGGTGCTGGTCTACGGACTTATGTGCAGGCCTTTTTAGAAGGCGGTCTTTCCTTAATACCGGTTTTACTACATCCTGATGGAAATAAAGTTAGGGAAAATGGAAAACGTTTTTTACAACCTATAGCATCAGAGTTCACTCAATCGCCTCATTGTAATACTTTTTCCTGTATTTCATTATTTGTTTTTAGAAATATTTTATCTACAAGGAGGGATTTAGAAACAGATGGTGGGCGGGAAGTAAGGATTACCAAGTATCTATTTAACCATTCTCAGGAAGAGAAAATGAAACATACTTGTGGTAGGGGAGATGCAAAAGGTATTATAAGACATGCGTTAACTTTAGCTCTATATTTATCAATTATTGGTATTGTTGTGCTTCACATTTGTCGTCGTTTAAAGTGATAGACTTTACCAGACAAGTCATTGAACTGTCATTAATACCTCAAGCCACAGATGATGCTAAGTTACGTCAACTACTTTGTGAAGTAGATATCCAGGATCATCTGGAAGTGGCTTCTACAAAGAAATTTGAATCACTAGGTGCTTACTTACGTTCTCATAATGAAGGTTATTTCGAGGGAAGGTTTTAGGAACATGTTGTTAATGTTAGGGACTTACATCAATTTGCAAATCAGTTGATGAGTGCTGAGCCCAATTTTGGTAATGATGGTAATGTTAATGAATTCAGTGCTAGGTCTAAAGTTTTATTTAATGAGATTTCTCGTCTGTTGTCTCCGTTATTAAATAAAAAATGTCTACTCGTGAACAAAATAAATTTCTAACTAAATTTGAGGCTTTCTTGCGTGGGATATTTCAAAGTTGCGATAATACTTCCAAGGTGATTATTGAGTTACAGCTACAGAGAAAGTGCAGTAATAGGGCAATTGATTGAAAGCATTTAAGTTTGGATTATCCAAAGTCGAAATTAGATGTAAAGCTTCTGGTAGAAACTTTACCATAGAATTTTGAAGTAATAAAAGTGCCTCATTCTTTGCCTAGAACAAAAGCCAAGTCATGCAATTATGCTATGAGCTGTGCTAGAGGAAAGTATGCAGTAATAGATGGGAATATTGCCAAAAGCGACGCATAATTACTTACTGAGACTTGGCTGGAGTCACGGCAATGACGAAATTATTAGCGATGAGCAAGCAGTAGAGTGGTTTGATTTAGAATGCATCGGTCGTTCACCTGCACGGCTCGATTTAAAAAAACTGGAGCATTTGAATAACCACTATATTAGTAATATGAGCAATGAAGATATTATGACTCTAATGCTTAGAGAAAATACTCTAACTGACACAAAAAGAGCGATTTAGTAAAATTTTATGTTCAAGAACCGTCACTTGATTTAAGTGAAGAAGCTTGTCAAATTGTCAAATCTAACCTCAATATAATTAAATTACTCGCATTATTTCTGTCAAAGATCGGTGATGAAAATTGGAATAAGGGTTTTTTATCTTCTCAGATCAAGGAATGTGAGAAATTGCATAATATGAAAATAAGCGATGTATACCACTCATTACGCGCCCCTATAACTGGAGTAATGAATGCACCCGGAATCATCGATATCATGGTAATTCTTGGTAAGGACGAGTGCATAAGGAGATTGCAAGAGATAAATGCAAAGACTACTTGACAAACCTTGCCAGCCCCTCTTATCATAAACACCGAAGCCATTTATTTATTTTCTCTGTACAGATTAAAAGACAAAAAAGTCACCTATCTGGAGTCTCGTGCTTAATTTTTCGCACTATGTGCAACTTATGTTTTATTGAATTTCTACCTACATAAGCTGAAACGCGCTTATAAAGGGTTTAAGATATAAAAAAAGCCGAATTAAAAAATCGATAGTGAATAGCTAGCTACCCTAGGTTTTCTTTGCCTTTTTTGTTTGGTAAATGTGTCAAACATTTATAGCTAAATGACATCCGTCGTCCCGCTGCGTGTTAGCGGGATCTAGAGATACCGCGGCGGTATGACGATAAGACACAAAACCTAATGGAAAAAATTGCGAACGCCAGTGAAAAACATAGCAATTTTATTTTCTTTTGCAGCTTTTGTCACATCTTGATTTTTCAGTGAGCTACCAGGCTGAATTATAGTTGTCATTTCATATTTTACACTTTCTACTATGCTATCTGGGAATGGAAAAAATGCATCTGAAGCAAGCACTGTACCTTTACATTTTTCACCTGCTTTTTTTGCGGCAATGTTCACACTATCTATTCTGCTGGTGTGTCGTGCACCGATGTCAATAGCACAACCATCTTTTGCTATAACTATTGCGTTGGATTTCACATGTTCACATATTTTCCATGCAAAAATAAGATCTTCCTTGTCTTTTTCTGTTGTAGTGCATTCTATTACTTGTTCTGTTTTTATTGTGTGGCTAATATTTTCTTGTACGAAAAACCCACCAACAACATTTTTAATTTGATGTTTCACATTTTGTTGGAAAGATTTATGAATAATCACCCTTAAGTTTTTCTTTCTTTGCAAAATGTTTAGTGCCTTATTGTTACTGCTGGTACTATCACTACTTCCAAAAATATCTCGTTTAATTTTTCTGCTAGCTTTAAATCTATCTCACGATTTAAAGCTATACCATTAAAACTGCTTACTTTATCACACGATAGAGTCTTTTCATATGCCTCTGAAGCATTATCACCAACAGCAGCGCCACATAAGTTATTTTGCTTTATTATCACTGCTGGAGGTTCTTCAAATTCAGAAGTTAGGTTAAGTGCGGACTCTATATCTACTATATTATTATAACTCAACTCTTTTCCATATATTTCTTCCAGCGGGTATTTGATGAATTGATTGCTATAAAATGCAGTTTCTTAATGAGGGTTTTCACCATACCTTAATTCTTGCGTTTTATATCCATATAGTGCAAAAAACTCTGGCAACTCATTGTTTTTACTCTGGTTTTTACTCTGTCTAAATGTTTTCTATATTTCAATGTTGTTTTATTGTTATCTTTTATCATCTCAGCTTTTAGTGCTTCGTAGTCTTGAATGCTAGAAATGACTGAAGTAAAACAAAAGTTTTTTGCTGCAGCTCTAATTAACGCCACTCCGCCGATATCAATTTGTTCTATAATTTTATCTTCATTTGAGCCGCTACTTACTGTCTCCCAAAATGGGTATAGAATAGTTATAAGCAGATCTATTGGCTCAACACCTAGATTTTGCATGTCCGTTTTGTACTTTTCTCTATTGCAATTATTCCTCCATGAATTTTAGGGTTTAAAGTTTTTATTCTACCACCCAGAATCTCTGGAAATTGTGTGTAATCTGAGACCTCTTGTGTTTTTATTCCGGCACCAGATAGTACTTTATAAGTATTTCCCGTTGAGAAAATTTCTATTTTTTGCTGCATTAAATACGTTGCCAGACCAATTATATTCGTTTTGTCGGATACTGATATTAAAGCTCTTTTTATTTTCATTTTTGTACAGAAAGTTTTTTAAGATTATATCTAAGAAAAGGAAATTTAGCTGTTACATTTCTACTGTATTTAAAGCAGTCTATTTTATAAATTTTTTTACCATGTTTGATTTCAAGCCACGAATAGAATCTTCAATACTGCAAGGATTTCTCCCTTCCATTTGTACATCTTTAGGAATTAAAGTGCCACCTTTCAAACTTATGTGCATATTATCGTTAACAATCTTACCTTGTTCTGAAGCGAGAGCTCCAAAGTCAGCATCAAGTATCCTTATACGTTTATTCTCTATCTTGATGAACGCTTTTGGATAAAACGCTTTAACCTTTTTATAAGCAACCTCACAAGCATCATTAACATAAATTTTATAGTCTTCCACTTTGTCAGCATAACATGCATCATTATCGTTCTGTTTTAAGGGAACCTGTTTTTCAATTTCGTTTAGCACTTTCAGCAGTAAATCACTGCCTGATTCAAAAAATTTATCATGCAACGTCTTGTAGTTATCGTTCTTTTCGATAATAAATTTTTCCTGTTTTAAAAAAGGGTCAAAATCTAATTCTTCATCTAATTGCATAATACTAACCCCGGTCTCTTAATCGACTGCTAAAATTATGTGCTGTATCGGGGCTGCACCACGCCACCTTGGTAGTAATGAAGGATGAATATTAATACAATCATATTTTAGAATATTCCAAATTTCTCTTAGAAGTATCAATTCATACGTGGCAACAACCGCAACGTCTGGCTTGAAATTTCTAAATTTTTCTTGCTCTGCCGAGAACTTTAGAGAGATAGAAGTACATACCTCTATGTTACTTTCTTCAGCAATAACATGTACTAGAGATTTTGTTTGCTTCTGTCCACGTTCCGAAGGTTTTGGAGCCTTTGTGTATACTGCTACAACTTCGCTCTTTGATTTCAGTAACAAGCTCAGAGAATTGCAGCAAATCCTGGTGATCCCATAAAAATAATTCTCATGGTGGTGTGCTATAAGAATTCTCCGCTAGTTTACCGCTTACAGTTTCTATTAATTCGGCAAAATGATCCTTATAATTAACGGTCATCTCAGCAAGAATTTTTCTATTTAAATTAATGCCGGCAAGTGTAAGACGGTGCATAAACCTACCAAAAGTAAGCCCATGCTCTCCTGCTGCTGCATTAATACGTATTATCCATAAGCTACGGAAATCAAGTTTACGGGTTCTTCTGTCTCTGTAAGCATATTGCAGTGCTTTTTTAAATCTCTGTAATGCAATTCTATAACAGTTTTTTGCGCGTCCTCTATAACCCTTTGCCAATTTTAATATTTTTTTATGACGAGCATGAATAGTGACTCCACGTTTTACCCGAGCTATTTTATTTTACTTCCATTTTGTTAAATAACATAAAGCATATAAAACTTAACTACGCGCGAGTCAAACTTACCAAGAATCGTTGAACCGTGCTGATTACCAATATTAGATTTACTTCTCTTTACCATGCCATGCCTTTTGTCTGACTGAGTAGAAAGGACTTTACCCTTAGCTGTAAGGTGAAAAGAATTTTTAACAGAAGATTTGGTTTTTAATTTTATTCTCTTCATATTCCAATATATAAAATTAATTTACAAACACAACTATTGATTTCTTTAATATTAATTAAGTATTAGTATAAGTAATTTTATGAAAGAATCAAATTAAAATTGTATATTAAATAAGTTTAAAAGCAATTACGCCTAATAAGTGTGTTGTACCTTCGTTATTCCCAAGTGGTAACAATACTTGCCTCATCTTAATACTTTCACTTTCTTCCTCTTCATTAATTTGGCATTTACTTTCTATTACAGTATCAAGTTTATCAATGACTGCATCTAATTTGTATAGTCGCAGAAACGGTGCATCAATTGCATACTTATTATCAATGCGCGTCTTTTTCTCGAAACTGTAGAATTAAACCGCCGTTTCTCCTGTATTTTCACAAATATAACGTTGATCTTTGACTTCAATGACAAAACGATGCTGTCATGATTCCATTATTTCTGCAGTGTCTATTTCATGCCTTTCTGGCCAATCTCTCTCTGATCCTTTTATGTTATTCCAGTGTTGAGTCACTACATTTGCTATTCTTTTTTTTTGCCTATATAAATTTCCATTCCAATTTCCACATATAAAATACAGATATAAGGTAAATTTATCTTGAATATATTGATTTTTTTCTTACCACAAAGTTTACGTCACAAGGCTCTGTGAAGAAAATTTTAGAGTAACCATATGAGTTCTCCAAAAAATTAAAAAAACCCATAAAGATCTCAGTAGTCTTATCAAAACGAGAGAAAATTCGTCTGAAATTTTTGATTTTCCCGAAAAAATACTCAATTAAATGACGCTCTTTATAAATATGCTCATCATAATTTCTCTCTCCTTTGCGATTCTACTTTGATGGAATAACAACAGTACACCCTTTGCTTTCAAGGCAGGCAATAAAAGCATTGCTGTCATAACCCTTATCGGCCATTACAGTGGAGCTAGAGACATTTTTAGTGAGAACTGATGCCTGAGTGATTTCGTTCCTTTGGCCTGGGGTCAAAATAAATTTGGGTGATTTTCCCATCGCGTCAACAAGTGCATGAATTTTGATGTAAATCCACCTTTACTGCGCCCTAAGGCCTCTTGAGCCTGAGAATCTTTCTTATATTCTGCTGAACATGGATGAAACGTGATGATTGTTCCATCAATTATGGAGATTTCCAAATCTGGATCTTGTTGCACATGTTTGAGCAATTTTGCCAAAATTCCCTTTTGGCACCACTTTTTAAACCTCCTGTGTATAATCCTGTAATTATCGTCGATTCTCGGTAAGAGCCTTCATTGGCAGCCACTTCGTACTATGTACTATACTGCTTGCTTAAATATTCTCAACTTCTCTTCATTTTTATTGTGTATTCCCTTTTTACTCTTTAAGAATGCAAAAGTTTGCTTTCAATTTTCCTTTTTTATGTGATATTTCATACGGTAACTTCTCTACATTTATAGTCATTAGATTAAGTTACGGCTTTTTTCTCCATTTTCATACTTCTTCTCCCTATTGATTTCATCCGCTAAGATTTTGTTCAGAGAGCCTAGAAGTTCTGAGATCTGGAGAGTAGTATTGATTTAATTTCTATTACTATTTATCATTTATAGATAACCTCCATAAAAAAGATGAAGCTAAACAAAATCAGAGAAAGGTTTATAAAATTTTTTGTAGGTAATGAACACGAGCATGTTTCTGCTTCTCCTTTGATTCCAGAACATGACACAACGCTCATGTTCACAAAAGCTGGTATGGTGCAGTTTAAAAATAATTTTACTAGTACTCAAAAAACTGAAATGAAACTTGCTGTCTCAAGTCAAAAATGCCTAATTGCAGGCAGTAAACGCAACGATCTTGAAAATGTTAGCTATAGAATTCGGCATCACACATTTTTTGAAATGCTCGGAAATTTTAGCTTCGGTGATTACTTTAAGGAAAGTGCAATAGAATTTGCGTGGGAATTTATCACTAAGGATTTATCTCTTGATAAAAAAGACTATCCATAACGTCTACCATACGAGATTTGGCGTAAGATAAGTGTCTTTTCAAGTTATAAAAGAGTTTTGATAATGCAATACGAGAACAAAAAGAGCGAGCACGTGCTAAATGGGCTGGATCTGGTGAAAAATCTGTTAAGTAAGTATGGCTTGATTTGATTAATATATTTGACAAAACAAAATTTGTTGGTTATGAGTTTAATGAAGTAAATGATGCGAAAATACTAGATATAGTTTGCTCTAAAAATGAAGTGATTGATTCTTCAAAGGAGGAAGAAAAGATAATCAGTATGCTCGATAAAACACTTTTTTATGGCGAGTCTGGTGGGCAGATTGGAGATACTGGCAGTCTGATCAAACCTGGTAGAAGTATTATCATAGTCGAGAATACTCATAATGTTAATGACATATATTTGTACAGATGCATAGTTAAATTTGGCTCAATTTGTAAAAGTGACAGCAAGCATCGGCAAGGAAAGAAGGCAAACCTTAAGAAGAAATCATTCGGTTACGCATCTTCTGCACCTTGCATTGAGGAAAATGTTGGGTGATCATGTCACTCTAAAAGGTTCCCTAGTTGCACTAGATAGACTGAGATTCGACTTCAGTCATAATACTCAAGTGACTCAAGATCAGTTATTCTGAGTAGAGGATATGGTAAACTCTCTAATCAAAAAAAATTTTTCTGCATCTAAAAAAATTCAAAGCATGAATCACGCAATAGACGAAAGAGTCATGGCGTTGTTTGATGAAAAATATGGTGATTAGGTTAGAGTTGTAAATATTGGAGATTCGAAAGAGTCATGGCACATACGTTTAACGTTCGTGCCACGCACGATAAACATACTGGAGAAATCAGTTTATTTAAGATAGTAACAGAAAGTTCTGTTGCTTTTGGAGTGAGCAGAACTGAAGCTTTAACTGATCAAGAAGCAATCAATTATGTGCGTGTTAATGAAATTAGTAGCACAGTGGTAGAGCAGTTGGCTCTTAACTAATTGGTCGCTGGTTCGAATCCGGCCCGGTGAGCTCTTCTCTGTGAAATTCTAGTGTTAATCTTATATGGGTATTAAATCAGTTGTTTTATGTATACTAGATGGTTGAGGAAATGGAGTAGAAAGCAGTAAATATAATGCAATTAGCAACGCAAATCCATCCTGTTGGCATTATATTAGCTCTAATTATCCAAAATGCAGTTTATTCGCCTGTGGAGCTGATGTTGGGTTAGCTGGTGGTGAAATAGGTAATTCAGAAGTTGGCCATATGAATATTGGCAGTGGTAGAGTAGTATTGCAAAGCCTTCAAAGCATTAATCAAG
Source organism: Dolichoris vasculosae (assembly GCA_018907195.1). Taxonomy (NCBI): domain Eukaryota; kingdom Metazoa; phylum Arthropoda; class Insecta; order Hymenoptera; family Agaonidae; genus Dolichoris; species Dolichoris vasculosae. Next base: position 67,278 of record JACCHY010000050.1, on the reverse strand, counting down.
AGATAAATGTAAGTCTACAAAGTTTTATTAGTAATCTAAAAATTAAGAACGGAGTATGCCGTATAATAGGATTAGTTTCAGATGGCAGTGTTCATTCGCATCAAAAGCATATTTCGACTTTAGCAAACAAAATATCACAGCATGGAATTAAAGTGGTGATACATGCATTTTTAGATGGCAGGGACATATTACCAAATTGAGGAAAAAAATGCATTCTAGAATTTATATAGAGTATAAAAGGAAATGACATAAGAATTGCTACTGTTTCTGGGCGTTACTATGCTATGGACCGTGATAACAGGTGGAAGAGAACAATTGAAGCTTATGAGACTATCGCTTTTGCAAAGGCACCTCGTCATGATAATGCAGTATCGTTGATTGATGAAAATTATCAAAATAACATAACTGATGTGTTTCTCAGGCCCGCAGTAATAGGTGACTATCAAGGTATAAAACCAGAAGATGGAGTGCTGTTAGTCAACTTTCATGCTGATCGAATGATATAATTTGCAAGTATTTTACTAAACCAATCAGGTGTCATTCCTGCGCGTGACGCTGGAATCTATGATCAAACTACTTGTACAACAGAAGGTCGTAAACGGAAATCATTTTCTTCAATTCTAAGTATGATAAAGTATATAGAAGATATTAAGATCCTTATATATTTCCTTCTATATCTTTTGCTAACACTTTGGGACAGGTAATAGCAGACAATAAATTGCAACAATTACGCATCGCTGAAACTGAAAAAATACGCTCATGTGATTTTTTTTTTCAATTGTGAAAAAGAAGAACTTTTCTCTGGTGAAGAAAGAATACTCATTCCCTCGCCAAAAGTTCAAACTTATGATTTGCATCCCGAAATGTCAGCCTTCAAGCTCACAGAAAAGCCTGTAGAAAAAATTCACTCCCCAAGAATTCGCACTGATAGTTGTAAATTACGCTAATCCTGATATGGTAGGGCATACAGGTAATGTAAAAGCAGCTGAGAAAGCTGTGCTGGCTGTAGATGATTATTCTGCGAAAGCGCTGAGTGCTGTTAAAAAGTCGAACATCACCGCATTAATTGTTACTGCAGACCATGACAAGTTCTTGAGCAAATCGGGTTATATTTCAAGACCTTCTCTAGTATCACTTATAATCACTTGTCTCCCACCGTTATCGTTTACAATTTCACAAATTCCGTCAATTTGAACTGATTTCAATATATCTTCCACTTCATTTATCTCTGCTCCAAGCAACGCAACCATTCCCCCTTCACATTTTAACGAAACTTCATGCATTGCTTCGCTGCGAACTTTCAGCAACTTGATTGCAGACTCAAGAGTCAATGCCCCTGCAGCACATAGCGCTGTATATTCACTGACTGAATGTCCACAATCATATTTAATTCCATAATTAGAAAAAAAGAGATTCATCAAGCACATGCTCGATAACGCGAGAGCGTCGCGATTGACACTGCCATTATAGTTGGCTGAGTGTTTTCTGTAATGTTTAATTCTTCAATAGGATCGTTGAAGATTAAATGAGAGAGCCTTCTACCCAATATGCTATCCACTTCATTAAATACTTGTGTTGCAACGGAAAACTCACTATACAAGCTCTTTCCCATTTCTATAAACTGAGAGTCCTGATCAGGAAAGCAAAAATCATGATAACTATTATTTATTCCTTATTAAGTATAACATTTTATTTATTTTTTGATAATATTTTAGAATAATGATTGACTTAGTAAATTAAGTTCACTAGAAGATTAACTGACTAAGAGTTTATAAGCAACAATGGCAGAAATTAATTATCATAAGGTTACTATAGTCATGACAGATGGTCAAGAGTTTGAATCTCGTTCTACTTCTGGAAGGGAAGGTGATAAGATAAAGCTTGATAGGGATCCTCTCACTCATCCTGCATGGACTGGCAGTTTGACAAGTGGATCCGCAAGTAAAACTAGATCTGATGTTAATTCTCCTTCATCTGCTATATGCCTTTGAACTATTCCTATTCTCTGCCTTATCCATTCATCGCTTGTCTCAACTATCGATGCAATTTCGTTGTTACTCAACGTCTTTCTTGGAAGGTAAGATCCAGTGCTTAACATAAAACTTTTATTCAATATGACTTTGCTGCAAATTTTATAGCATGAGCAAAAGAAATAGCATCAGAATTTCCATGACATTTAATGATGATACCATTCAGCTATAAAAACACAAATAACACTTCTAATTTTGGGATTAATACGCGCTAATGCTTTATTTAGTTTAAATTTTAACAATATATCAACAAGCATCTTTGTTGCCCACGAGTTGAATACTTCCTGCTTTATTAGATTGATAAAAGTACTAGCAGTTGTCTTAGCTGCTTTGAGCATTACATTGCCAACAAAACCATCATCAATAATCACATCTATATTACCTCTAAAAATTCACGTACCTCTATATACCATTTGAAATTAATGCCTGGAGCGTTTTTAGGCAACTCAAAAGCGCCTTGCACTGAGTCGGTACCTTCCACCTCTTCTGTGCCGATATTCAGCAAAGCAACCTCAGGATTGTCAATTTTTAGCGCTACTTTTGCAAATATACTTCCCATTAGTGCAAATTGGAATAACGAATCGGCATTACAATGAACATTTGCACCAAGGTCAAGCAAAGCGAAGCTTTTTGTCTTAGTTGGACAGATAGAGGCAATAGCAGGATAATAAATATTTGGTAATGTTCCTAAAATAAATCTGGAAACGCTCCGGTGTTACCTGAAGATACTACTCCGAGAGCTTTACCTTCTTTTACTGCAATAAATGCAGCTTTCATACATGAGTCTTTACGATGTCGCAGCGCAAAAGATGGCTTATCATTTGCAAGGAAATTGGCAGAACTTCAGCATAAATTCAGAATTTTTACTTAGTTTTTTATATTTCAAAAGCAAAAGAGATACTTCTTCCTTATATACATAAATATAAAAAAAACTTTAATTACTGGATCAACAAGAATATCCAAAAAAACCAGTACCCTGAATTATAGAAAGAGGTGCAAAATCGCCTCCCATAGTGTCAAGTGCAATAACTATATGATTATTGACCGTAGGTAACATAACATAATAATCATTCTGCCTATTGCTTAATAAAAACCAGTTTTCCTTTGTAACTGCCATCGACCGCTATATTGTGAGGTAACATGAATTCCCTAGTTGTTGAACATACCACAACATTCTCAGGCTCAATAGCATGATGAAAAGGATGCATATTACGCCTTGACTTTGATTTTTTTCTTTTTGGAACTGCCAAAATTTCCTCAATTTTACTACACAATAAAATACATTAGTAACATGTTTTTTACAAGAAGCAAACAGGAATAGTAAAATAAGTAAGGTTTGCTTATGTAATTGCGTCCTATGGATTTTAAATTAAAACATCAAGTATATTGAAATTAAAACATATCTCAGCTATACTTTGCGATAAAGTTAATAAAAATTTTAATAAAATCAGTAACTCTAGCTAAAATGAGTACAAAATGAGTTTTTTTGATATAAATAGTGTTAGAATAATCGGTAGGTACTTTATTAATTTTTTGTTAAGGCTTGGTAGTGCATTCATATTTTTTACTCAATCTCTATACCACTGTCTTATACCGTCATATTATTTTAGCAACGTAGCAAGATAAATTATAGTGATAGGCTTTTTTTCTCTGCCAATTGTTGGTCTTGCTGGACTTTTTATAGAAGCGGCGCTAGTTTTACAAAGTAGTTTGAGTGATCCATTAATTAATCAATAACAGATAATACCCAAACTTATTACAATCACTATCATTAAAAAGTTAGGACTAGTTTTGATCAGCTTAATAATGATAGGAAAGATTGGATCATCAGATGCAGCAGAAATTGGTACAATGAGCATCACTGAGCAAATAGATGCCGTTACAACTTTGAACATCAATCCTTTCAAAATATTTAATTGCACCAAGGATTTTAGTGTTAATCACAGTATTTCCCATACTTATAGTATGTGCAGATCGAATAGAAATATTGGAGGGTATGTCACTGTAGCCTTCGAATTTAACCACAACCTAAATATATACATTAAATACACATCTCAGTTCTTTAATATGTATGATTTTATTGTTGGGCTAACAAAAGCAATGGCTTTTGGCATCATAATTGCTGTCTCAAGTTGTTATTATGGTTACCATTGCAAAGAAGGTGTACGAGGAATAGGTGTTGCTACAACATAAACTGTTGTTTTATCGTCCATACTCAACATTTTAGCAAACTACATCATTACTTTGATACATGCGTAACCCCATAATATCAATATTGAACGTAAGCTTATCTTCTGATGATAGGAGAGTACTAAAATATCTAGGTTTCAATATATTAAAAGGGGAATTATAAGTCATACTTGGCAGATCAGGAAGCAGCAAATCTGTACTAATGAAAACAGTTATCGGCTTGTTTGCTTCAGACTCAGGGTCTGTTAAAATAAATAGTAAAGGCAAAATTAAATTTGGGGTTTTATTCCAAAATTCCGCTTTATGCGACTACGTTACATTGTGGGAAAATATATCTTTTAATTATAAAAAGCGCTTTAATATTAGCAAAAAGGAGGTAAAACAGCTAGCAATCGAGAAAATAAATGATGTTGGACTGGAGGAAAACAGCAGATATGTTTCCAATAGAGTTATCAGGTGGAATGAAAAAAAGAGTGGCACTTTCAAGGGCGATTGCACAGAACCCAGAAATCATTATTTTGGATGAACCAACTTCAGGATTGGATCCAATTATGTCAGATATAGTAAACGAGATAATAAAAATTTTATCTAAAGTCTTTAACCCTACAATTATCAGGATTACACATGATATTCATCGCGCATTTAAAATAGCTGACAAAATAGCAGTATTATATGAAGGGGAAATAATTTCCCATGAAAATGTTCAGGAAATACAAAATACTAATAACGAATATATAAGAAAATTCATTCCTTATATATAGCTAAAGATATATACACTATTGCCAACAATCATATTTTTGAGTTTTCACTCTGTAAAAGGTAGCGGATATTGAAATTCAGATTTTTTTCAAACTTGATCCTATAGCTGATCCAAGTAACACGTCATATGACGATTCATTCGCTAACTAGTAGCGGAATAATGGTTTTTCAAATTGTCGTAAGTCAGTTTAGCTATATATACGATGATAGAAATTGTTTTTATTAGCTATATTCAAAAGCTCTATTGATATTTTGCAATATTTGTGATAAAATAATGGCTTAAGGTTGGGAGTAAAAATTTATGAGTGAAGCTCACGGTCCAATTATTCCAGAGTGGTAAGCTTAGCAGCAGCAGCAGCAAGAAGCTGCTGGTGAGAAAAGTGGTTTTGGTATTGGTCATAGTGATTCTGTGTCAACAGTTGGATGAATGAAATGGAATGGATCAATGGAATGAAATGGTTATTTAACTTATAATAATAGCTGCTTATAAAAATGCACTTTGAAGGTCTGGTGAGTGGTAGTAGTTTAGTAACGCTGTTTAGAAAGTCAAGTAATATGTTTGGCATAAAATTTCTTGAAAGCCTTGCAGAACATTTTTCAGGTGGAGGTAGGAAAATATGCCATCAGAAAGAATGGTTATGGCACATGGTGATGATGGGCATTGCTCAGATGATTATTCTCATGCTAATAACGAAAAAGCTTATAATGCCGATGGTTTGCAAGACATGCATGATGCAGGTGATCACCATGGTCAATATTTTTCATCTGGTCCTTTACCATCTGTTGGCGATGACGACGGGCATAAAATTGGTTAAACGCTTAAAAACTATTGAATAGTTGGGTTCGCAAGAGAAGTTGCTATTGTTATGAGTTTTTTTTAGTGAAAAAGGTTTCAGTTTTAGGATCAAGAGGAAGTGTTGGAAAAAAGACTGTAGATTTGTTCTCAAAGAGAAAAGAAGAATACCAGTGGAAGCACTAAGTGCCCATTCAGACTTTGCTCTACTGGCACACCAAGCAAAGCTGCTGAATGCAAAATACGTTGCTATCTCCGATGAAAGGTTTTACAAAGATTTAAAAGAAAGTCTACTTGGTACAGATGTAAAAGTAGTAATTCGTACTACAAATTGCTACCATACCTGTTTCTCTCTCAGTTGTTGCAATAGTTGGCATTGCAGGCCTTGAACCAATTATGAAAGTTATAGAAAGCGGTACCAAAGTCGTTGTATTCGCAAACAAAGAAAGCATTATTTACGGTGGAAAGTTATTACTTAAAAAAGTTAAAGAAAAAATGTACAAATAATCCCTATTGACTCTGAGCCCAATGCAATTTTTCAAATTTTGCAAAATGACGACAAATGCGTAGAAAAGATCATACTTACTGCTTCTGGTGGACCATTCTTAAATTATAGCCTTGAGCAATTAAAAAATGTATGGTATATAAGGCGTTTAGTGACCTCACATGAAATATGGGAAAGAAAATCTCGGTTGATAGCGGAACAATGATAAATAAGGCTCTAGAGTTTATGGAAGCACATAACTTGTATAGAATTGAAGCAATAGTGTATCTTGAGTCAATAGTACATGGAATTGTAACTTATAAGGATGGGTTCAACTTTGCTATGCTTGCATAAACTGACATTTCAATTTCCATTTCATATGCTTTTTCTTGGCCGGAAAGATCAGTTTTAAATCGTAATTTAGATTTAACAAAGCAAGGAAAATTGACCTTTCAAGAAGCAGACCATAAGCTTTTTTCTTCACTAAAGCTTAGCATGGCAATATCAAGCTGTCACTTGCATCGCTTCTGTGGACACCGTAAGACATAAATTCATACATGCGTACAGAACTTTTATGTGGCATGCATTTATTCACTTTCTCACATAATCGTACTTAAAGCTTTCATACCATACACATGCTCCGAATGACATACCAAACTTTCATGGCCCGAAAGTAGTCGATCCATAATTGCAGATCCAGTTCATTCATACCCAATGGCTGCAATGGCGGCAGGACATAGAGTCTTTTCAAATAATCAAATGTACCTTTAAAATGGACAATTAATCCCATAATATAATTACAGTTGGACTCTTTGATCCAACCGTTGACAGTATGCCTTGCATCTTCAGTGGATCAACCACTTGTAAAGCCATATTGGTTATCATTCCATTTACCCTCGATTTTCTCTAAGACTCTTGCGCACATCATTCTCTCAAGGATTTCTTGAAACTACTCAACAGGCAAATTTGCCTGTACGATGTCGGATTGCTCATATCAACATTCGCTCTTTTATTTAACAATATCAAACACGATATTCAAAATATTCAAAATAGATTCAAAATATCAAACAAGCAACATACATATTCTTCATCCATTCCCCAAAAGCTTTTATCGCATGAGTAATCATAGCTTATGGTTATGGCATCCAGTCTAATAGATATATTGATTCTACTTCTTTTACACGCCTAAACCAATTCAACCCACTTATATGCACCAACATCCAACAGATCATATTCATCGTTCATCTTCTCAGTGGGACGGATGCGAGGGCCCTCTGGGAAAAACTTTCCTAAAATAATTTCAGCCGTCTCTCTCCACCCAATAGTATAAGTACCGTTTTGCTGTTTAAGAGAGAGAGATTTACTTCCCCATTTATTCCTGCATATTCTATAAACTCTTCCCCAAGAATCCTCGCTTCCATATTTTCTCACAAAATTCATGCATTCTTTTAATTTAGCATACGCAATCATTCCTTTATATTTTTTCATTTCATTTATATAATGTTTCTTCATAGGTTCAGTTTCATCAATGTTATCTCTTTTACGTATAATTTGGTATTTCTTTCTAATCTTTCTCACAGATTTTTGCATTCTTTCTGTGCTTTCATTCCATCAGACAATACTTCTTATTTTATAATCATCTTTTATGCTTTTCATATACTCATCATTCATATTACATATCCATTCGGTAATCATAGATGGCTTCTACGAGGAAGACAATCTATGAAAATATGCAAATCGATACTCATGCGCACTCGGAGCAAGTTTAGATTCGTACGTCATCCAGTCAACTCGCACTCCATTTGCTACACGTTTCCATTCATACAGATTCTTGCACCGGTGAGTCCGACCAAACCTCAATAAAGATGACATTATGATCCGACACTTCGATGCTTTCGTGCACTCTCGAGCCATAATTCAAACCTTTCAATCCTCTGGCCAGGGTAATATCAATATCACTCTGTCCCCTAGTACCATAAAAAGTAAAACATTCAGAATATTCATATACAACAGTCAAATATCTCGCAATCACCCAATCACTCAACATTCTTCCACGTTTTTCATTCATTCTATCGTGGATTATGTTTTTACTTTGCCATAATCCGTTTACGGAATTCGAATTTATTCCGATTAGCACTCTTTGTCCAGACAGACGGTCGAGAAATTCATTGAATAGATCGACGTCCCTTTCAATTTGCGAGGAGGGACTACAATACATTGACACCAGAGATATCGTTCCTAATTTGTAATCCGTTAATAAAGTTTGAAGATCCCATAGTTTTCTGTACTAGAAAGCTTGACAAATTCTCATTCGTTAATATACCGATATTGCAAAACGATAAGATACAAATATTCAAGACTACAAACCATACGCTATTCTCGCTTACGAACATTAAGACATTCTCCAGATTAGTAAGTATTAATTAATAAGTAATAATATTTATTTAAATATTATATAAATTTATTAAATTTTTAAATTAGCCCCAATTATATAATATTAGTAATTAATAGAGTATTTATTAAAATATTAAATTATTGATATAATAAAATTCTATAAGGTCTTCTCGATTTTTAAAATTATATAAGAGTTTTTACTTAAAATAAAATTTAATTTTTAATTAAATTGAGACAGATTTTATTTCGTTCAATCTCTCATTCCAGACTTCAAAAAAAAGCCAAATGATTATGTTACTTATGTACAGTAAAAATTCTGCAGCTATTTAATATATTCATTGAGCAGATAAAACTTAAAATTATTATCAATAAGACATGTTTTTATTAAACAGGCGAATAAAATTTTTGCCCAGTTCCTTAATTTAATCTATGAATATATATATATATATAAATTTAATTTAATATAATATAAATATTTACTAATTTATCATTATTTAAAAATTTTATTAATAAAAATGTTTAATGTTATAATTAATTAAATATCTTAATCAATTAAAATAATTCTTTATTTAAAATTTTAATTTTATATTTATTAATATTAAATATTATTAATTAATATTGATAAGATAAAATTTATTTATTATATTGAAATAAATTTAAAGTTTATCCCTTAAATTTTTAATAATATTTAAATTAATATTTTAATAAATAATATTAATATAAAATTTTATCTAAATTAAATTTATTTATAAAATAAGTAGATATAAAAATTTTGATTAGCATATCACCTCTAATTAATTATTTTCAATAATATTTCCACTAAAATTCATAATTAATTAATTCAATTTCTTTCGAGAATTAAATAAATTTATGTATGAATTTTAATAAACCCTAATACAAAAGTTAAAAAATATTATTTTTTACTTTATATAAATAAAATTAATAATTTCTTTTACAATACTTTTTAACTATCAAATAAATTTTTTTTTTAAAGTAATACTAAATAAATTAATTTTAATTTTATTTTATATAAAATAAAAAAAAATTATATATACATTCATATTTCTAATTAATTAAATTAATATTTATTTAAATTATTATTATAATTATTATTATTTAATTTAATAAAATGATGTTTTTTAAATATATAATAAATTTAATTATTTCCAAAAAATTAAAAATTTTTTATGCCTTAAACACTGATATATAAAAATAGAAAATTATATTTCATCATTCATATGCAGTATAAATATTTTTTATTAAACTATATTACTTTCTAAATACACATTTACTTTATTAGGACTTACTCTACATTTTATATAGAATTGACGGGTGATTTGTACATATATTAAAATCATATTTCGATTTTAATAATTTATAAAAATTTACTAATTAATTCTATTTCAAATTAATATTAAAATTAATTATCTAATGAATAAATGTAATTCATCTTACTCTTAAACATTGCTGCATATTGATCTAAATTATTTTTTTTAATAATAATAAATAAAATTATAAATACATATATATTAATTGATTAAAAAAATTATAAATATTTATTTCTTAAAAGAATATTCTTAATATGAACATATATGAGCATAAATTTAAGTTTACCTTTCTTGGATTATCAATTATGAGACAAATTGCTCTATATAGTTAATATACCGCCATAATTCTTAAATTTCTAAATTTAATACTCCTTAATTAACCTTATTCTTATTTAATCAATAGGGTATCTAATTCTAGTGTTTTATTCAATCTTTATATATTAAAAAATATTTTATAATAATAAATTATTAAATATTTATTAGATTCGATCCATAAAATATTTTTATATTTATTTTAATTAACTAATTATTATAAGTCAATAATTATTATTAATTTGTATAATTTGTCTAACCGCTATTGCTGGCACAAATTTTATCTATACTATAAAAATTTCTTACAATAATAAAATTTTACATATTATATTACATTATTTATTTACATAAATATATTAATTATTTAAATTTAATATTGCTCTAAAAATTATATATTCTAAAAAATTTTATAATTAATTTTTAAACTAAATTAAAATTTATTTAAAATTTAATATTATGAAATTATTATCCTTTTTTTCTAAAAAAAATATTTTTCTTAAATTAAAATTTTGTAAAGAAGTCAATAAGACTATCTTTAGATTATGAGTCTAATAATTTGTTTAATTAATCTATCTTTAAAGAAACAATTTAATAATTTCAATTAAATATTTTTGGGGTATGAACCCTATGATTTTATAAGTCGATTTTTCAAAATAATTCTACTTTCACTAATTTATAATGTATTCTTTAAACATTATTAAATTATTAAATTAAATAAAACAAATAAAGGGGTTATTTTTATTGTTATCGTCGATTTTATCTTATTTCCTAACAAGCTGACTTACAAATCTGATCACGTTATTTTTGATAAAATTACCTATGAACATGATCTCAAAAATTTTAGTTCACTTTCATCGAGCTACCAAAGTTTAATAAGATAAAAGAAGATCAGCTTTCAAATATTGTTGAAAAATGAATTTATTTTTTTAAGCACGTCGATGAAACTAGCGAAGAAGATCTACAGAAAATAATAGGTAGTAATGTTATTATTGGTAGAGATTATGATGTGTCAAATTAATATAACTGAAGGAAAAAAGAACATTTTGCTTATGATCGAATTAAGAAACATATTGATGATTATCTTTCTTCTATTCAACGAAGACAAATTGAAGGCATCAAAATTGGTGAAAAGGAAGGCAGGAAAAAAGATAGAGAAGAAGAGAAAATTTAAGTTACAAAACAATGCTAGCCAATAATATTGATGTTAACACTATTGTTAAGTGTACTGGCCGGTCTATTAGTGAGATTGATGAATTGCAAAATTATGTGTGAACGGTTACGATTTCTCTTCTCCACCATGCTGTATAGAAAAAAGTCTGGATTCCAATTTGCATGGCAATGTGGAGTATCTGCTTCTGTCATCCCAGTGGAATCTCTTATTCTATTTTATCAACAGTTTATTTTGCAGTATCAAACAATTTTAATCCTATAATCCCGAATGTAACTAAAACAAAGCATATTACCTCAAATAAATTTACTGGTTCATTAAATAGGTAAACTCCGAGTATTGAAGCTCCTATAGCACCTACTCCAGTCCAAATTGCATAGCATACTCTGATAGGTATAGAACGTATAGCGAGCGAAAGTAAATACGTACTAAGAGCCATGGAGAATATGCAAATTATTGATGGTACGACATGAGTAAAGCCACAACTATGCTTAAGTGTTATGACCCAGAACACTTCGATTAGTGCCAATAAGAGTAAATATATTTAATTCATGCATAAATTTTTATATTTAAATAGAGAGCTGTAGTCTTATGGACCCTTTTACAATTAAAATGATACATAAAACTTGAGACAAATTAATATTCTCTGTGAAAGCGGTTGCGCCAATTATAGTCATTCCAATTGTACATATTCCAGAGGAAACTGCATAGCATACTCTAATAGGTAGAAAGCATGCTGCAAGAGATAAAAAGTAAATGCTAATGATCATAATTACCAATGTTGCAATCGAAGGCACAACTTTAGTAAAACTGTTACTAAATTTTAATGTTACAGCCCACAGTATCTCTAGGATACTAGACAGCAACAAATATAATTAGCACATTTTCGTAACATTTCAATCTTGTATTGTAAAATTTTTTATTAACAAGAGGTGATAAGAATGACTAATGTAGTAGTATCGGGTGAGCAGTTGCAAGAAGCTTTTTGTGAAGTCGCAGCAGTAGTAGACTCAACGGTGGCAATGACTGCGGGACTTAGGGGGAACAAAGGAGGGATTAATAAGCCTTATGGTGCATCGGAAATCAGAAAAGACGGTTATAAGATAATGAAGGGTATCAAGCCTCTAAAATCACTAAATGCTGCAATAGCAAACATCTTTGCCCAAAGTTGTTCTCAATGTAACGACAAAGTTAGTGATGGTACAAAAACGTGCTCAATACTAACTAGCAATATGATAATGGAAGTTTCAAAGTCAATTGCTGCTGAAAATGATCGTGTTGGTATTAAAAACGGAATACAGAAGGCGAAACATGTAATATTAAAGGAAATTACGTCAATGTCTCGTACAATTTCTCTAGAGAAAATGGATGAAGTAGTGCAAGTTGCGATAATCTCTGTAAATGGTGATAAGGATATAGGTAATAATACCGCTGATTCCGTGAAAAAAGTTGGAAAAGAGGGTGTAATCACTGTTGAAGGAAGTAAAGGTTCAAAAGAGTTAGAAGTTGAGTTGACTACTGGCATGCAATTTGATCGCGGTTATCTCTCTTCGTATTTTATTACAAATAGTGAAAAAATAATCGTGGAGCTTGATAATCCTTATCTATTAATTACAGTAAAAAAATTAAATTTTATTTAACCTTTACTTCCTATTTTTGAAGCTGTTGTTATATCTGGTAAACCTTTGGTTATTATTGCAAAGGATATCGAAGGTGAAGTATTAAGCACTTTAGTTATCAATAAATTTCGTGGTATTTTAAATGTTGCTGCAGTAAAAACTGCTGGTTTTGGTGACAGAAGAAAGGAGATGCTCGAAGACATAGCAACTTTGGCTAGTGTTAAGTACGTTATAAAAGATGAACTTGGAATCAAGATTTAAGATCTGATACTTGACTATTTTGGCACTGCTAAAAATGTTAAAATTACTAAAGATAATACCACAATGACCAGCGAAAATAGCGATTCTAACAGTGTGAAAGCTAGAATCGAGCAAATCAAGTCTCAAATTGAAACTTCAACCTCTGATTATGATAAAGAAAAGCTAAGAGAACGTTTAGCGAAATTATCAGATGGTGTTTCTATGTTAAAGGTTTTTGGGGTAACTGAAATTGGAAGTTAAAGAACGTAAAGATAGAGTTGAAGATACACTGCATGCAACAAGGGCTGTAATTGAAAAATAGATCATTCGAGGTGGTGGAGTATGTTTCATCTGTTCTCGAAAAATTAAAAGGTGCAAGTGACGAAGAGCAAATAAGCATAAACATTATCAGGAAAGTTGTCAGTGCTCCAATTAGAAGTTTAATTGAAAATGTTGGTCTTGAATCTGATATTATCATTGACTATCTGATTAAGAAGAATGATAAAGAGCTTATATATAACGTTGAGGCTATGAATTATGCTAATGCATTTACAGCTGGTGTGATTGATCCAGCAAAAGTGGTGCGTATTGCTTTTGAAACAGCAATATCTGTTGCGAGTGTGCTGATTACTACTGAATCTATGATAGTTGATGTACCAAGCAAAGAAAATGCTTCATCTCCTATGGGTGCAGGAAAAATGCATGGCATGGGCGGATTCTAAACATTGAAAGTTGAGCAATTGCTCCATGGCACCTATGTCTCTTTAATTCTTAAAAATCATATTTTACTGTGTGTTAAAGGTGGTGAAAGACACTACTGTTTATATCCTTTTTGCTTCTTTATACTGCGATTGTCTAATAACAAAAAGGTAGTATAAGAAATCTATAACCCCTGGTATATTTAAACTAGCATAATGCTATATTAATAAACAATCTATATAATGCTATTAAATATAATAATTAAAATCTGAATCATCTTCTCTATAAAAGGAGAAATTTGCTTTAATGAAAATACATATATATTTAATATTGTTTTTATTTTTTCCTTGCACCAAATTATATGCTGACGAGGAAATTGCAAAATTTGATTTACTTATTGGCGAGATAAATGAAGGAAACCTCACTCTTAAAGGTGCAGTAAAGGTTACAGTAGAACCAGTCTGGCATATATATTATAAAGATCCTGGAGATTTCGGTCTTCCCACTTCTTTTGTAAGGGTAACACATTAAACATAGATATTTGCTGGCCTACTCCAAAGGAACATAGAGGTAAAGTAGGAAGAGAGATCTATCAGTAACAAATATAAAGATATGGTATTATTTCCTTTTAAGATGAATGTGTTTTCAAATCAAGGGTATATTGATCTTAATTTCCATGTAAGTTATGCGATATGTAAAAATAAGTGCATCCCTAAAAAAGTTGAGATAAAAACCAGGTAACCAATAAAGGATTTTATAGATTTTTATATCAATAAACTTATAAATAAGTGGTATGAAAAATAGGGTTCTCATGGGATAGGTGTCATTCCAGTGCGTGACACTGGAATCTCGTTTACTTTTTTGTTCAGTATGTGAGGAATTTGGGCCTACAAGAATAGAAACATAATGGTTTCGCATAAAAAATTTAGATCCCAGTGCGTGATACTGGGATCAAGAAAGGAGCGCTAGTATGGCAGGAACAAAGTTATATGAACTCTAATAAAAAATAGGTTATGTATTCTCAATTTTTGTTGTATACTTAAGTAAAAGTTTCACTTTTATAGATGGATACAGTAAAGTTTGTTTTATTACAGCCAACAATATGACTCATGCTAGTTGCTGGTATTTATGAATCGGTTAAACTAAAATGGTTACAGATATTACATTACCATACGCTCTTTCACTCATTGGAGCTAAAAAAGAAGAAAATAAATTTTCTTTTATAGCTGCCCTGTTTACGATCTTAGAGGAGAAATTTAGGTGTAGGAAACATTTCAGGAACTGCTATTGCTCTAAAAACCTGGGAAACAGGCTCTATTTTATGGATGAAAATAATTATTATTATCACTTCTGTGATAAAATACGTTACTTGTTATCTAAGTATAAAAACCAGAAAGGAAAAGAACGAACGGTTTATAGGTGCCCTGTAGCCTACATGGCTGCTACGTTTAACTCTAGGAAGGCCACAATATTCTTTCTAGTTATCATGATGATGGTTTCAATAACAGTTGGTAACTTTGTTCAGGTAAATTCTCTATCAATACAACTTAACATGATAGATGTGCCTGTAGTCATTGGTGGCTTTATGATGGCCATAATATTTGTTGTTGTTGCAGTTCTCAGCTTAAAAAAAATTAAAATTTTTATATCGGCCATGGTACCGATAATGACGGTAAGTTACCTCATACTTTGCGGTATCATATTATTTAAGTTTAGTGAAAATATCCTTCCTTCTTTAAAACTTATAACAAGTAGTCTTTTACAACTAGTAGCTTTAACTCTGGTTTATCTAAAATTTTTATATCGGCCATGATACCGATAATGACGGTAAGTTACCTCATACTTTGCGGTATCATATTATTTAAGTTTAGTGAAAATATCCTTCCTTCTTTAAAACTTATAACAAGTAGTCTTTTACAACTAGTAGCTTTAACTCTGGTTTATCTCTAGGTTAGATTTTAGAAATATTGACTATTATTCAAGTCAGAACTTTGCGAGGTATTTTTGCAACTGATATAGGGCTTGGCCTCAAAGGAATTGCACTTTCTTCAATTGTTCCTAAGATAAATAATAAAAAATGTATTATTGAGCTGAGTCTAATTACAATAATATCGTCTTTTATAGTCGCATTCGTAGTGTTTATTACAACAATGGTACTGCCTGCCACAGATTCCTGAGTCAATGATTTAGAGAGTACTAACATGTGCATATTTGCTTTTAGAAAAGCTATGAATTGGCCCTATGTTGACTATTTAATTATGGCCATAATGTTTTGTTTTGCCTTTACTACTATTTTTACTTCGTTTTTTGCTCAAAGCAGCCAATACGCTATGTGTCTGGATAATAAATACACTAAAATCTGGATTGTAATTTTTGCTATAATCATTCCGCTTGGTGCGATACGTAAAGTTCAATTGCTACGGGATGTTGCTGATATTTTGATTGCCGCTTTATTGTTTATCATCATACTCGCTATACTTAAACAAACTTCTCAAGATCCAGAAGTGTTTACTATGAGTTGCATATATTTAAAATTAGGCACCAGCTAATAGTTGCCATCTAAGTAACAACACAACCTCCTTAATAAAAATTCAACGAATGCTTGTGATAATTATATTAGCTAGTATTAGCTATACAGAGGGTTATTAGTGAGGGGAGTATGAAAACTAACGATACACAACAAGAACGCATTTATAATGAGCGCATTCAGGAAATTTTTCCTTTATTTGATAAAATAACAAAGGAAGACGATCCAATTTATGATGCTAGAGTTGATTTTAACACAGTAAAGTTTTTAACAAAATACGCTAATAAAATTGGAACGAAGAAGAAAACAAAGATAAAGCATATGGAATTATTCTTCAGAAATGCGAAAAGACAAAGAAAGCTGGACAAGAGTATGAAAGTGAGATTAAAGAAAGGTTGAAAGAGTATATTGATGATGTTGAAGGAGATAACAAAAAAGAGTTTCAAATTAGCCAATTTTTAAATGGTGATTTTTATCAGACTTCTGAATGAAATCTCTGGATTTTCAACATTGCATAGTAATGGAAAGAGCGGAATGCACGGTTTTATTACCGAGGAAGGTGAAGGGGAAAAAAGAGAAAAGTAAGAGATTTTGTCATAGTTGATGGTTCGTATGAAATGACTTTAAGTGGTATGCGGAGGTGAAAGAATATAAGATAAAAATTAAGATTGATGTTAACGGTGTAGACCTTGTTAAAGGTGACAATTTTTCTCTAGAATGGTTAGAAGCAAACAGAGATGTAAAAATAGATGGTTTATTCTTAGATGAAATAAAATTTAGAGGAAATGGAAACGTCAATGAGATGAAAAAAGACAGTCAATCATCTGAAGCTTTTATAAAGAGTAACAGAAAAAATATTTGTATTCAAATAGATAGCAGAATTGGATAAGATTTTGATGATAAAATTAATCCTCAAGAGGCTGAAGAAAAGCGCGAGCTTAGACAAGCAGCACGAAAAGCAAATTCGAGAGATCAAGTTTATAACCTCTAATCGCTTTTTGAGGAAAATTCCCAGAACAAAAGAATTCCTCCGCCACTTCGACCTAGAACTAGTTCACTCAAAAAAGATATTTTCGATGAACAAGGAAGGAATGCTTTTGCCAACCCTGTGAGCCAAGATGGTGGGCAAAGAGATAAAAGAAATATTCCAACACCTAATAATCAGCAAAAAGGTGCAACTTGTGATCCTTCGGACAGTTTTACTTTCACCAAATCTGTAAGCCACAATCAAGATAATAGGCAAAAAGATGAACGGTATGACAATCTTACATTTGGACATGCTGTATCTGGAAGCCAAAAACCAGATAGAAATGAGCAAATACCTAATAATCACCAACAACCTGAAATCCGGCAACAAGAAAGAAATCGTAAAATCGCTCTATTACAAGAGATCAGGAATTTCAAGAAAAACAACTTAAAGCACACTGATGTTGATGATAGAGAAGCATCAATGGAAGGAGGCAGGAAAAATGAATTAACGTCTTCTATATTAGAAATATTAAAAGACAAAGTTCCTAACTTGCCTTATTCAAATCTACATGAACATGACAGTGATAACCGTGATGCTAATGATGCTGAGTGGGAAGAAAGTAAACAGCTACTTTCTGTTTCAAAACCCAATAGCAAAAATGACTTAGACTATTCATCTGAAACTCATGCTAATCATGAATAATTTCGAGTAAATTCTGGACAGTTAAAAGCGAGCCTGATGAATGTTGAACAAAAAGATGACACTCTACTTACGGAATATACTAGTAAGTTAGATAAAGAAATTCAGAAGTTCCAACTAAAACCAGTAGATCAAGAAGAACAAACTGAAGAACATTTATTAGCAACTGGATTACTAAAAGAAAATGCAGTGGAGACAAAAATAAACGATTCAGGCTACTCATTTACAACTTATACTAGCGACTATAATTTTCAGGTAAGTTTTGAACAACTAGGGAAGAAATTAGAAACCATTGAATCAAAAAAGAAGATAAATTAGAAAAATGTAATAAAGGTTTGAAAGAAGCTTCATAACAGGCTACTAAAACAAAAGATTTATCCTTGGACAAAAATAAAGAAAGGTAAACAATATTATCCTGTACGTAAGTTATTAGAAAGAAAAGTGGCAGAACAGGAAAACAATGACACTAATTCAATTGTAGATAAAAATAGTAATCTATATAAATTACTAGAAAGATGAGGCACAACTGAAAATTGGAGTAATAGAAGAAGGCGGAAAAGATACTTTGAGGGAACAGACTGATAGTTATGATCGCAATAGAATTGCATTAGGTAACAGAAATAAAAGGTCACTGGGTTGGACTAAATGTATTGCTGAGTCACAAGAAATAGGTACCAATAAAAGTATTGAATGTAAATTGAGGTCAGGGAATATTAAAAAAATCCATACGCGTTATGTTAAGGCCCAACATAGCACCATTCTGATACAATGTTGAACATTTTTTTGCATTTTGAACTCTATGGTATTTTATTTAACATTGAAGCAAGAGTCCAGACACTGCCTTTATAAACAAATGTTCGGTAGCTACATGCTGCACATTGAAATAACAAAAAAGAAACCTTACTTGGCTAGCTTAAACTGGTTCATACCCCTCCCCTTTCGAAGGAAAAATTCTTTCAACTATAAGTGATATAATATATTCATTGACTTTTTCAGCAGCAAGTAGTGTAGCCACGCCTGCAAACACCGCTACAATTGGTACTATTACTCCTATCGTTGCACCTACTAAAGCTACAGAGCCTAGTCCAAGTATTGCACCAGGAAAAATAGTAGTTGCAGCTCTTATTACAAAGTTGTGCTATTACAAACAGTGCTTCTTCCTTTAATGTCAAAACAGATGAATAATACTGAAAATATAGTCAAAATACAAAGCAAGGCTCTCAACATAGGATTAATGTTAATTATGCCAACAACTGCTGCCTTTATCATTATTCCTGACACAATTTTACTTACGCTTTTTTCTTACGGTAAGTTTGATCATTATGCAGTGCAGCAAAGTGCTCTCATATTAATAGCATTTTCTCTTTCTTTACCTGCATTTATAATAAATAAAGTATTGCTACCCACATTTTTTGCTAAAGGCAATCTAAAAATACCAACTATGTTTTCACTAATACACCTTGGAATTAATGTAGTCCTAAACCTTCTGTTAATAAACGAATATCAGCCTACGAGAATTGCTATCACTACTTCCGTTTCCACATGGATAAACTCTATTCTATTAATTAGTTATTTAACAATAAATAAAATGTATAAGGTTAGTCAAGCGTTGATGTTAAATATCGTGAAAATTTTTGTAGCACGGTAGTCATGTCAATGGCCCTTTAAAGTTTAATTCTTTGTTGGCAGGATTATTTTTTCATAAAATGTTCGCCCGTATCGTTTATTTAGCGACTTTAATAGCTTTGAGTGTTATTATTTATTTTGGTATACTCTATTTAATATTTAAGGGAAACTTTAAGCGTGTGTAAATTACAAGACTTTCTTTATATACTATATTATCAATCTAGCTGCTATTAATTCTTATGCATGTCGCTACAACTGTTAAGGATTAAAGTGAATCAAATTTTGTAAATTTGCTATTTACAGGTAATACAAATGAAGAAGAACTGATTCCAAAAGCATGCAAGCCAGCAGTACAATACAAAACTATAGAAAAGGCAATCACACTTATTTCAATATTAGCTTCATATATTATTATAAATGATCCTTTGCCTCTTATCACTCTTGCTATTATTAGCATTCAAGACGAAAAAGAAGGTTTGTTTTTTATGGATGTGCAGAATGTCAACTAATCTTGTAGTTAATGCGAGCTCTACGTCATGCCACCGCGGTATCTATTAGTCACTAACACGTAGGGGATGACGATTGTCATTTAGCCATAAATGTTTAAGAAATTCACAAAACGGAAAAAAGATACCGTCTTGCTAGTTAACAAGAAAATTAAGAAAATTGAATCTCAAGCTGTATTATAAAATCAAAAAGTAAAGTATTTTCTAAAATTAATGATAAACTTTCATTATGGTATTACCAACGAAAAGTTGTAAGTCTGTATATTTATACATTAGAGGTCTGAGGCAGCTTTTGATGGTATGCCAACAGTGTTCTATGCGATTCAAATCTGGTGAATATGTTGGAAAATAAAGCAAATGAAAGCCAAAAGATTCTATTAATGATTTTGTTTCATGAGTGTCATGAAATGTAGCATTATCCGTAACGATCGTTGAACCAGGTGGCAATTTAGGCAATAACATCTTCTCCACCCATGTATTAAATACCTCTTTGTCACAGCCACCTTTGAAAGTCATTGGTGCAATAAATCTCTTTCCAATTCTATTCGGCTACTATACTGATTCTCTCTCGTTTTCTTCCTGGGATATCTGCATAAATTTTCTTTCCTCTTGGAGCACGTCCATACTCTCGGAATAACCTATTATTAACTCCTACTTCACCTATATATAAAATGCTAGAGAGGTTTATTTTTAAGATTTTATCTCTGTCTATCTTCTTGATTATGCTCTTGATATAGAGTGACTTTTTAAAAAGTAATTCTTAGCTATTTTAGTCTATACCAAATTGAATTTATTCCAAATCCAAGATTTTGTTTCATCTCTGCCAAAGTATGATCTGGATTCTTTTGAACATATTCTTCGAGTATTTTTGGGTCTATTTTTCGAATAAAGCTGCTGTTTTTAGATGGCCTTAGGCTATTACCAGCAGCTTTCTTTTTTAACCAGTGGTACAGTGTTACTGTTTCTATCTCCAGAAGATCCGCTACCTCAACCTTTGTCTTTCCTATTTCTATCATCGATACTGTCTTTTCGCTTAAATCCACACAATACGCCATTATAACTCAAATCGTTTATTATACCTTTATCATTTTTCTTTCTGCTACTTTCTAGAATTGGGCTGATTTTTTCAAAATAACTTTCCCGCATATTCACCCTATAATATATGCCTATCTTACCTCATCTCTTCGAGATTTTAAAAAGGTTCTAAGGGAATATTTCCATCTTTATCTACTGCATGAGCATTTGCCCCTTTATCCAATAGGGCTTCTACTACTTCTTTATGGACATTTTCAACAGCAAAATGTAAAAGAATTTGCCATAATTATTTGCTTGATTAACATTTGCTTCATTTTGTAATAGAAATACCACTACATCTTATTTACCACCGGTTACAGCCAGATGCTATGGAATATTTCCATCTTCATTTTTTGCATTAAAACTTGCTCTTGCTTTTATTAGATTGGTTAATTCATCGATATTATCATTCTTCGCAACTTCAAGCAATGCAGATGTATTTTTTATTAGAATTTTCATTTCTTCTTTAGCAGCCAAGAGTAAAGGGGTATTTTCATTTTTATTTTTTACATCAACATTTACCCCTTTGTCCTATAGAGCTTTTACCACCTCTTCATGGTCATGTTCAGCAGGTAAATGCAAAGGAGTATTTCCATTTTGATCTACTGCATTAACATCTACTCCTTCGCTTATTAGACGTTTTACTTTATTAGTATCATCTCTTTTAACAGCATTAATTAGAGCAACATTTATATCTCTGATTGAGTCACTCATCCCACACCTCCTGTAAAATTATATTATTACGGCAAAATCGTTAATAATTTATAAGATCTGGGTTACGCAGATATAGGTTATTCTTCATGTTTTACATTATATTTGAGTAAGCTACACATAAAAATCAGAATTGTAGAGCATATTATTGTTAATAGTGAATTTAGTAAAATGTCATAGCGAAAAAATTTTCCTACTATATATATTCCAATAGCCCCAAACATCATATTGCAGAATGAGAGGACTGCACTACCAAGCCCTATACCTTCGATCGTTTCTAAAGCAGAAGTTACGTTATTGCTGAATACTAATGCAAGCCCAATATTGACTGGAATCCAGGCAACTTGAAGAATTAATATATTTAATTTGTTTACGAAATAAAAATATACCAATAAACTATCGGATATTATCGGTAACACCAAACCTATTATTAGCATTTTGCTAACCCCTACTTTTGGTATATACCTTCTATTAATTAAAGTTCCAATTATGTAAAATATGACTATGATCGATATGAGGTAGCAAAAATACTGTACTTTAATGTCCATTGATTCAAATATGAAAGGGTAGTTAGCAATATATGCCCAAAGCCACATGAAAGTTAATCCATGAATGACTGAAAACTCAAGGAAACGATAATTTCTAAATATTGATATATATATATATATATATATATATATGTTGCATACAGATAGTAGTTATGTTAGTTATACTGGTTTCATTCTTATTCACAGTGAGTGTTTCTTTTAACTTAAAGTAAATAAAAGTAAGCAAAGCAATTGCCGCAAGTGACATAATAAAAAACAAAAATTTCCAACTATACCCATGTGAAATTATATAACTGCCCACCACTGGAGCTATTCTAGGTGAGAGTGCCACTACCATATTTTACTTTGAAATTACTCTCGAGTATTCACTACCCGAATACATATCCCTTATTGTTGCATATCCTACAACACCTGCAACACCAGCCCCTGCTCCTTGTATGAAGCGAATTTGTATCAGAGCATAATACTGTCGGCTATATAACATATGATACTTGCTGAAGTAAAAATTGTAATACCAATCAGCATCATTGGACGCCTACCATAATGGTTTAACAATGGCCCATAAATTAATCCAGATACCGCAAATCTAACTAGATTTAAACTAATTGTAAGCTGCACTATACTGCTTTCTACTTTAAAATGATTGGCAATGCTTGGTAGTGCAGCTGAGTATAGGTCAGTTGCCATATCGACAATTGCTACAGACAATATCATAATAAGAGAGATGATATTTTGCGAAAGAGCTATTTTCACTTAATGATTTACTGGATTAAAGATACTCAATTATAATGTATTTTTTTCATTAGTATATTAATTTAACTACTGGAATTAAGAATACCTATTCGAGAAAAAGCCTGTGAAGGCTCTATCCGGTAGGGTGTCATCCCAGTGCCATGACTACTTGGATCTAGTTTCCATTATACAATTTCATCGAAGCAGTTTACTTACTTGCAATTAAGTTTCTGGATGCAAGTAGTCATGGCACTGGGATGACAGGAGAAGTAGGCTACTTAGATAACACCCTCCTAGTGGATTCAAATCACAATGTTCATACAGTTATGTGCTTTGACACTGGAATATTAAGCTCAAATCATAAAAAGCACGAATTTCAATACCTTGTCTTTAATTATTCAAGTTTAAGTTTAATTATTGAGCATTATTTGTTCAGGACCTTCGCTTCCCTGTTATCCAATGAATCACTATAAGTCACTGCTTTTAGGTAAAACTTTTTTCCCTTTTGCACTTCGAAAGATATTATTGAATCATCAAGTAGAACAAATTTTTCACCTGTGGCATCGTCATATTCTTTAGTATCTTCTTATCCCCTGATTAAGTTGCTAAAAAGATATTTATTTTTATCTATTAGTTCAGCACTATGGAATTTCACTATCTCTTTTGCGATTAATGCTGAATTTGATTCGATAATTCCTCACTGCTTACCAAAACGTAACACTACTATGATTCTCTCATTTGTTAATTCCATTAGACATCCGTAAGTAGACTGCTTATTTATGCTTGCAATAGGCTTATAACCCTTATCGTTGTACGAAATAAAGAGCGTTGCTCTCTTCCAATTACTTTTCTCACCAATTAAAGTAAGGCTTGCAATATTATCTTTAACATACGGTAAATCTATTATTTCTATGATAAGAAGGAGGGTATTCCTTCAGCATAAGATACCTTGTTGAAAGAAAAGAAAGCTTGTATATGGAGTTGTCATAACCAACACCACTTACATCACTTGGCACAAGCCATGTATATTTTATCGGTAGCTTGATATTGTATTTATTTCTCTCTTGCCACGAAGAATAAAGTAAAACCTCAACGATATTTTGCGCTTCTCTCTCCTCCATAATGAGCAGTATTTAAATGGTTATACCAGTGTCTTGCCTTGGCAACTCAGCATATTTAACATCAATTGGATAGCCAAAATTACGGTTAAAGTAAACGATGTTAATTTATTGTTTAAATCTAATTGACTGATATTAGCAAGTTTTGAATTATTACTGAAAACGGTTTCACCAATTGGCATCACAGTTGTAACTTCCCTGTTCTTTTAGACAAATTTCAGTTTAGAGTCTTATTCAACGACATCAAAACATAGCAACTTTACAGCATTTTAATAATTGAACGAACAGGTTGCTGGATGTTTATCACATACCCAGACAATAACCCTTTTACGTTGCTTGTATCAAACTGATCGCTTTTTAAACCTGCTCTTTGTAATAGATCCGATAAAACATAGGAAATATTAAGCTGTGAAAGCTTTACCTGAATCCAATGTCCTGTCTGGCAATTATGGCAGTCAGTCCACTTATCACACAAATTGGAGAAATAAGGAAATGGCCTTGCATTCCACGCCCAGAGAAACATTTTCTCTACCATTTCCGAGCTTATCCACTATTTTATCGTTCCTTCAATTGCAATTTTTTGTGGAAGAAAGCTAATCTTTCCGTTTGAATATCATGAATATTTGCTCTCTGTCTTTATCAACAAACACATTTGTCTCATTAGTACAGCCGTTCGTACTGGGAAATCTATACTCAGTAAACCATATTTTTTCATTTTTGGTTGTCATTTTGTTTTACTACCATCTAGATTTTTGTGAGTTTCACTCCACCATTTTGCTATGTTTTTCCACGCATACCTGCTTTCGTTATACTTTACTCTTTCAGGCTCACTCTTCGAATAATCATAGAAATAATAACACCCCACTCCACTGCTCCAATCACCCATTACATCTTCCACAGAATAGCCAAAAAGAGGCTATGGACCATCAGTCAGTAGAAAATAAGTATCTATACCAACAACGTCGATATACTCTGAAGACCACAGTTCATCCATATTATACCAACCATCATATGAATGGTATTCACTCTAATCAGCAGCGTAATTACCTTGTTCATCTCTAATTTTGGTAAGCCGCACAAGTTCAGAAACGATGATAAACCCTTCCACTTTAGTTTGTATGGCAAGGCTGGCATAATGCTCTATAAATTTGTTATATTGATTCTCAAAAAAATCACTTATATTCCCAGAAGTACTGCTCAATTTTCCTCCGCCACTCTTTGTTCTTTGTATCAAGCAAGAGCATTGGATAGAGCATCACCTTGTAGCATCTGCTACGTAACGCTTCACTAACTGTGCCACCATACCTTGGGTTTCTAATCGCATCTTTTGAAGTTAGTTGAGCATTATCTTTGGTTACACCCCCTACTTGCCATTCATCAGGTAATATTTCAGAATCATCTTGAAATTCAACTGCAGGATATATTTTACAATCTTTGATGTTCAGATCATTCACAAACCAATTGACTACTACCGGTACCCACTCAACATTTGATAAATCTTCCTTTAATTGATCGAAAGAATGCACAAGAATTGCAAAGTTGTGATTTACCTTTTATGCCAGTCCATACGGGATATATTGGTTGCTGCTTATTTTCCCTTGCGCGATATTCTTCTGTATTTTAGTATCATATTCAAACTCTCCTGAGACTGGTATTATATTCATATTCCGAATATTTTCTGCTATTGAAAATTTACTGAGTTTTAATACAGTTTCCACTTCAAATGTAAATATCGGGATGCGGTCGTTATAGTCTGCTAAAGGAATATTCTTGATAACTATGTAAGATATTCCCCTATAAGCTGGTACATTCTTCTTACCTTCAATTGATGATATGAATGAATCAGGATTTTGGTCTTCTCTGTCACTGTAACAAGTATAATCTATTTCATCAACGCTAAGTGATGTCGTATCTGCCCAGATTCTGTTTAATTTTTCTACTTTCCCTTGCAGATCGCAATTGCAAGCGTTGCGTAGTAATTATACGTAACGTTCATACCTCTTCTAATTTTGCTTTTGGTGGTTATCGCCTCTTCTTTTATTGGCTGTGACCAAATAATGGTCCCTGCAATGCGAGCAGTACGATAGATAATCCGAATGGTCCTGTCGTAGGTTGAGGTTTGAACCTGTAGATGTTTTAGCCTTGCTCCATGCGTTACTTTTTGCTCGGCATCAAGGCCAAACAATGCGCTATCTAGCTGTGCACCAAGAAGAACACCGAGTTTTGAACCGATAATTTGACCAAGTAGACCAAAAATGCTACCTACTTGACCAAAAATTAACGATAAGATTATTGTAGACATGGTAATCCTCCTTTTTTTTTCTATAGCTAATATAGGCTCTACGTCATATTGCCGCGGATGGATCCCGCTAACAAGCAGCGGAATGACGAATTTGTCATTTTACAGCCACTTGGATGACAATTTACTACTAAATAGTGCGAAATTTATTAACTTATAATTAATAATTGAAGTTTTTAATTAAGAAAAACACATGATGTAGCTATAATCATTGTAAGCAACAATGAGTAAGTGCGGAAGTAGAAATTTGAGTTGACTTTACAATATTATGTTCGCATAATTTAGCATTATAAAAATAGTAGTGAAAATGAAATTTGAAATGTCAGAAGAGAATAGTAAAAGAGTTTTGTCTGGTACAAAATGGATTACTAAAGTTGGTCAAAGCTATCTTGCATCACTGAATAATACAACTAGTTCAGGAAAATTAATTAATGCTTTTTTACTTGTTCCAATAATTGTGCCTACTGCTATAACAGTATTATCTTTTGGTTTTACTATGCTATTTTTAAATGCTGCAAGTGCTCAAAAAGGTGATTCTAAAATATATAAAGTAATAAAGTTTATAGTTAGATCTCTAATCAATATAGTTGCTGCTGTAGTTTTAATTCCGTGCATTATATTAAACCTAGTAATTTCACTGATAACATTTTTTATTTTTAAGCTATCAATAAAGATATGTTTAGTCAAAAAAATATAGAAAACAATCAGGGTCAACCAGTAAATAAAGTTGAGATAATTAATATCGAAGAATACAATAAGCTTGTTGAAGAAAATTGATAAATTTTTGAAGGTAAATCTTATATGATGAATAAAAAAATTGAGGAGCAAAGAGCATAATGATGGAAAAACGAAATAGTTTTAACAATTCTTATGTATCTGTATATAATAGGACTGGCCTTAGGCGGTCTAAAGTTTTCCCTCTTGCTACATTTAAAGATGAAGACATAGATTATAATAATACAGATTTATTATCCAAGTTTACCTCTGACTATGGTAGGATATTAGGTAGAAGGTTAACAGGCGTATGTACAAAAAAACAAAGGAAGTTACGCTTAGCTATCATAAGAGCACGTTTTTGGCTCTTATTCCTTATTGTACTAAAAAAGTTTAGGTAATTTATGTTGATAATTTTAAAGGGAAATATAAGGATTTTAGGTAAACTTGATGAAGTTGTCAAAGTTCAACCAGGTTATGCACATAATTTTCTTTTTCCACAAAGAAAAGCGGTGAAGGCTACCAAGGACAATTTTGTAAAACTAGGAGAACAACGTTTAATTCTGGAGGAAGGGAATATAAGAAGATTAAATGTAGCAAAAGAGCTTGTATCGTCACTACATGGTAAGTTTGTGGTATTAATAAAGCAAGCTTCAGAGGATGGTAAAATTTTTGGTTCTGTAACAACACGTAAAATTACGAAAATTTTACTACAAGAAGGACATGTGATAGATCACCGTAGTTTATCTTTTGGTGGAGTAAACAGCAAAAACTTGGGTGAATACCAGGTAAACGTAGAATTACATAGTGAAGTAGTAGTACCGATTACTATATATGTCGTGAAATCCGAAACAGATGCAAATGAGCTAAGGCAAATAAAATTGCATAATCAGAAATCTGAGCAACAAGAGACAGAGCAAGATGTGAATAAAGAAGCTACTGATGGTGATGATAGCTGATCAAAGATGATCCCTTGCTGTAGTCGCAAAGAAATGCTTCCATGGCTAAACTGGTGTCATCGTAGTGCTTAACTCATGTAACTCCAGTGTGTGACACTGGGATCCGGTTTATTTCATCATGGGCATTATTTTATGCTTCTAGAATCCGTTGTCCATTGAATAATTTGCAAATGCTTTTACCAGTGTCACGTATTGGAATTACACCATTATTGGAATAAATCAAAAATGATTCCCCGCTATAGCAGAAAAGAAATGTCTTCCATTTGGGAGGATAATAATAAATTTAATATATAGCTTAAAATAGAAAAATTAGCGTGTGAAGCTCAAGCAAAGTTAGGAATGATTCCGAATTATATTGTAGATAACCTCTCTGGTGCTATTGAATTTGATGGTGAATGTATCAACGAAATTGAATCCATTGTAAAACATGTTATAGCTTTTTTTGACATATATTGCTAAAAAAGCGGGAG
This sequence comes from Dolichoris vasculosae, assembly GCA_018907195.1. Taxonomy (NCBI): domain Eukaryota; kingdom Metazoa; phylum Arthropoda; class Insecta; order Hymenoptera; family Agaonidae; genus Dolichoris; species Dolichoris vasculosae. Next base: position 38,309 of record JACCHY010000050.1, on the reverse strand, counting down.
TTGATGTTCGTTATCTTCATTATGGAATGACAAGTTCTGATGTTTTGGATACATGCCTTGTGGTGCAACTGAAATCTAAAAAATTTACTTGTAGCATTGAAAAAAAAGCTAAGGACTATAAGATATTGTTTGTGTTGGACGCAGTCACGGAATGCATAGAGAATCAACAACGCTTGGAATAAAATTTACCACATTTTATGTTGAATTTAAACGCAATTATCAGAGATTAATTAGAGCACAAAAAGAGATCTCAATTTGTAAAATATCAGGTGCAGTAGGCAATTTTGCAAATGTCGATCCGTTTGTTGAAGAATATGTAGCGAAAGAAGTAGGACTCATACCTGAAATCATATCGTCTCAAGTCATTCCTCGTGATAGATGTGGTATGTTCTTTTCAGTCTTGAAAGTGATTGCAAGCTCGATAGAAAGTGTTGTTGTTGAAATTCGACATTTGCAAAGAACTGAAATCGGCGAAATTTCTGAGCATTTATCCACTGGGCAGAAGGGAAGCTCTGCTATGCCACACAAATGTAATCCTATTTTAAGTAAAATTCTGACTGGATTCTCACGGTTAATACGCAGTTATGTTTTTCCTGCGTTAGAAAATGTTCCATTGTGGTACGATTTTGCTTTAGTGCGATTAACAGCTTTGATAGATAAATTGGTAATCAACGAGAAAAATATTGAAAAGAACTTAGATTCTTCAAGAGGTTTAGTTTTCTCACAGCGTGTATTGCTTGAGTTAGTAAATAGTGGTTTGGTGAGGGAAGAGGCATATAAAATTGTTCAAAGCAATGCAATGAAAGTAAAACAAAACAACAGTGATTTTCTGGCCGAATTGAAACAAGATAAACCTTTACTTAAATTTATTAACTCGGAAAAACTTAATCTTTGTTTGATGTGAAATATTATATAAAGCGTGTAGGTAACATATATAACAAGGTTTTTAATTAGGCTGAGTAGCTCAGTTGGTAGAGCAGGAGAATCATAATCTCTTAGTCGGGGGTTTAAGTCCCTCCTCAGCCACTCGAACTAAACTATGTTTAGCAAGACAGTGCTATTGTTAAAGTAGTACAACTCAGCGTCAGCTTTTTGGAATGGTTATGTTCAGTTGTATATCCACTTAGGTGTACAGGTTAGAGGAAAATGGATAAGAGATTGTGACAAGGGTTTAGCTTTTGGACTATTACATCTTTAAATGACAGAATTTCACTACAAAACTTAACTTTCTTCTATGCAATTAGCTAGGTCAAAAAAGGTGAATCTATTCAAAAGTTCTTACAAATTCGATATTATCAAAGCACTGAGTTATATGTTTTATATCTAAAGTGATCGGGCTAATAATCGGGTTTTTATTGAAAATCTTTTTTCCTACAAATTAGCCATGGTAATCGTCACAACAGCAACTTTTTCACCGTGTAGTGAGGAATGATCTCTTGTTACCATTTCCATTGCGTGAGTTATAATATACTCTCCTTGGTGATGATTATTGTAATGATGGAAATAATGGTCACATAGCATATCGAAAGCTACAAGGAAAGAAAGCCTCTGTAGTTTTTTCGGTGGATTTGCATATAATATGGATGGAACTGAAGCAACTGCTATTTACAAATTTTGCCAAAAAACGATATAGCCCTTATACTATTTGATTATTTTGATCACGGTCATTCAAGTAGTGATTTTATTGATTACACGATAAGTGATTGGCAAGAAAATTGTGCTAAAGTGATAAGTGAATTAACTAGCGATAAACAAATAATTATAGGTTCAAGTATGAGATGATGGCTGATGCTGCTCACTGTCTTTTAATTTCCAGAAAAAATTGCAGCATTAATCGGCATATCGTCTGCTCCTGATTTTACTGAAGATTTAATATTCAAGCAATTGTCAGACAATTAAAAAAGAAGAACTAGGTTCTAATGGTGAAATATATTTTACTTCAGAGCATTGTACATACAAAATAAATAAATATTTTATTGAAAATGGCAGAAAGAACCTTCTTTTATACAAAGAAGCAATAGATGTAAACTGTCCTGTGCGCTTACTGCATAGCATTAATTAAAAAATATTCCTTATCAAACTTTATTGAATTTAGCTGAAAAAATTAAGTCAACCGATGTTGAAATATACTTGATGAAATCAGCAAAGCACAACATGTCTGGCAATCACTCACTGAAAGTTTTATTTAAGACCATTAGAGATTTTTTGCCAGCAAAAACATATAGGTAACCGTTCACAAATTTCTACTTAATTTGTCAATCTCACTAATAGAAAGGCCGGGAGTGTTAAATAAACTGTGTTAAACCGCATTTTTAGTTTAACTAAATTTTCAGTTTGTTAGGAAAGAAAATGTCGAGCTGAGATATATAGTACTTCCCAAAGTACTTGTGAAAGACCATACTTTGACAGAGATGAAATAAAATCTTGGATTCGGAATAAATTTAATTTGGTATAGACTAAAATAGCTAAGAATTACTTTAAAAAAAAGTCACTATATCAAGAGCATAATAAAGAAGATAGACAGCGATAAAATCTGAAAAATAGACTATTCTAGCATTCTATATATAATTGAAGCAGGAGTTGATAATAAGTTATTCCGAGAGTATGGACGTACTCCACGAGCAAAGAAAATTTATTTAGATATCCCAGGAAGAAAATGAGAGAGAATCAGTATAGTAGCCGAGTGGATTGAAAAGAGATTTATTGCATCAATGACTTTCAAAGGTGGCGTGACAAAGAAGTATGTAATATATGGGTGGAGAAGATGTTATTAGCTAAATTGCACCTCGTACAACCATAGTTATGGATAATGCTACATTTCATAAGACTCATAAATCAAAATCATAAATAGAATCTTTTAGCTGTCATTTGCTTTATCTTCCAACATATTCACCAGATTTGAATCCCATAGAACACAGTTGGCATACAATGAAAAGCCACCTCAGACGTCTAATGTATAAATATACAGACTTACAACTTTTCGTTGGTAATACCATAATGGAAGTTTATCATTCGTTTTAGAAAATACTATAGATCCTACGATCAAGCCATAGGACGGCAGGAACGGTTTTATGGATTTTTTAAAAGGGCAACATGTTTAAGCTTTGCTGGCAAAGTAGAAAGTAAGAACAGCTTCTATGCCGTGTGTGTGAAATAGTTGATTACCTATAATTGTTTCCTTAATTACTTTGCTACCTGAGCTAGGATCAAGCTTCATTTTTCCAGCATTATTTGGGTCATCTACCACTTTTCTTAACTTTTTTGATGTAAACTTAATATTGCCACTAATAGCACAAAACCTCTATCCGAAAATACATATTTACATCTTCATTTATGCGACAGTCAAAGCCAGATTTTAATCGACGGTATTTCAAACATCGTCATTCTTGTTGCACCGATTCCAATACCAATGTAAGGAGAAAAAGAGAAACGGTCACTTGTCCAATGATGATATACATCTGCCATTACAGATATGTTCTCAATTTGGCCACGACTAACTACAGCACCCTATAAGTTTCTTTATTAGGATAATTACCAGTCTCCTTTAAGTATGAAAGAGTTATTTGGCTACTTGTTAAACCAATATTATCCACTTTTACAGAAGAATACATCCCTTCTAATTCAGCTCTGTAGCTGTTGTTACCCAATTGTCCTTTCTAACCAAATGTTACATTTGGAGCAAAAGGTGGATTATAATCTCCTTTATACTTACTTAGTAACTGACCTTCTGTGTTCGGAGCACTCTTATCATTTATAGATACATTATTGGTAGCTGTAGCAGAAGTGTTTCTAATTTTTGCTTTCAACTCACACTTGTAATTTAATATTGCCCGTAATACCCACTGCCAATGTAAAACCCTTCTATTTCATTTGCAAAAGATTATTGTGATAACAGCAAAGCAAGTGCTGTAACTGCTAACGTTTTTTTCTAATCATTACTACTCCCCTAGTTAAAATAGCTAATCTATTACTAATTAATTAAAAATGGCTGAATATGAAAAACCCAATATTTTACACATTTTAAAGCTAAAAATATAGGCAAAATCAATCTTTATTTTTGATTATTTTTTAATTTATCGTCAATATCCTCATCTTCAAATTCATCCTCTTCTTTTTCGTCATCAAATCCATCATCACTCCTTTCGTCATCAAATCCGTCATCATCATCTTCAAACTTATCGTCAATATCTTCATCATCAATATCTTCGTCTGCAAATTCATCTGATTCATCATACACTGCATCTTCTGATTTGTTTCAGCAGGATAATCAACTGAATTAGGTCCCTTAAGAGCATTATTCTCCTCGTTATTAACGTTATCTTTGCTGGCAGCGGTAGAAATAACTTTCTTTGGGTCATGTGGTTCTTGTGTAGGAACACAAGTTTTTTAAGCAGCCTTTTTGTGAAGGTGGTATCACTGTAGTACAAAATTTTCTTTGATTTAATTGGATAAGTTGACTCTATTAAAATTATCTGATCGTCGCGTGGTAACATAATAACTTCTTAAGGCAATAGCAATGCCCTCTGTATTTCAGAGATATGCAACGACCTTGAAGCAGGATTTAAATCTAAAAATTTAGATTTATTCAACGATTCTTGTTGTACAGTTTTGTTTCCTATAATCTGCGATATTAAATTAGCTGTTTCAATATTATTGGCTGCAAAAGTTATTCTGTAAGTCCAGTTTGACAAAAAAGAGTTCATTCCTGCTTCTTCGTATATTCTTTTTAGCTGCTCATTATCTTGATCAATTAAGAATAACCTAACTTGATAACCACGAAAATATGCAATACCTGTTTGAAATTGCTCCATTTTTCCAAATGTAAAAAAAACATCCATTAAAAACAGTACACTATAAGGCTTGTCATCCGATGGTAATTTCCTACATAGAAACTCAGTTGCATGTTGGTAACAAATCTACAATAAAGGCCTGAGCCAAGTCGAGTTTTTCAGGAGTTGAACCAACCTAAACTGTAGTTTTCTTCTTTTTAAAATCTAAAATATTAAAATCACTTGATGTAGTTGCAGTATTAATCAACGGGTTTGTCCACAATTCAAGCGATGAGTTCATAGTTGATATAACACCCGACCATTCTTTATCAGCTTTTTGTAAAAAAGATGCAGTATTCATATATGCTACTGGGTGTATTACTTCACCAAAAGATTTAACATTCTGTGGTGCAGTAAGTAAGTATAATACCACTCCAACAAATAAGCTTCTTCCATCTGGGTGCGCTGGATTTCATACGTATACTTTTGTCCTTGTCGTTCTCGCCAACCACTTGTTATTTCATAGTTTTCTAATTTTATGTCGTGTACAATTACAGAGTCAGTCCAAAATAATAAATTAGAAATTACAAAGCCAACACCCTTACCAGAACCTTTAGGTGCAAATAATAATACATACTTAAACCTATTAGCAATAAAGTATCCTTTTTTATCTTTACCAAGCAACATTCTCTTTTTGCTTCTTAATCCTGCTTTTCGTATATCATTCTCTGATGCCCACTGCGAGTCTTCATGAAGTGATTCTGTATTTTTAAATGATCGCCACTCAATTACCCATCTCTTAAATTCCATAAGATAATCATTAAAACAACAATAGGGATTGCAGAAGATAGAATTAATTTAAATTTGAGCTTAAAGCTATATAATTCTGGGTGGTGCCAACAATATTGTATATGATCAAAAATCGTTGGCCAAAGAGATTGAGGGAAAGGTGTCAAAATAGGATTAATTGCCTTAAAATCTACAGCATCCAGACCGTCAACTAATAGAAACAACAATATACCAGATAGATAGAAGCAAAACTCAAGTATGCTAAAAGCTACTATACCTCCTATGAGAATATTACGTAGGTGATTTCCATTACTCATACACTACTCTTTTTTAATTTATGTATAAATTTAAGCATCTTTGCTTGCAGATCTAGTAAATAATATCTCAGAAATGCTTCTTTTACCCCCACCGGTTCTTTTTAGCTGAATAACAATATTAATCACATTTCTAATGTATGGTATAATAATGCCAATATTTGCCTGCATAACCATCAATTTTATTTGCTAAAGGGCCATTGTTCGACTATCCGGATTGATATTGATCCAGGGTGACCAGTATTTAACTCCATAAGAAAACTAAAAGCTTCCGCTCCACGGAGTTCACCAACTATTATTCTGTCTGGTCTTAAACGTGAGCACGCCTCTATTAAATCTTGAGTGGTTACTTTTGCTCTGCCCTGCCCTCCTTTGGAGACAATCAGATGCACTCTATTTGGATGATCGTTCAAAACGATTTCCCTTGCATCCTCAACAGTAATAATTCTTTCCTCAGCTGGAATAACGAGCAAAGTAGCATTAGTAAAAGTAGTTTTACTAGTAGAAGTTCCACCATTAATTATAAAATTTTTCTTATTTATTACTGTGTATTCTAAAAACTGTTTTATTTTTTTTGTCTTAACAGTAAACCCAAATGATGGTCAACTGGAATATCAGCTGCTTCTGTAACAGTTTCAGAAAAAGTCATCATTTTTTCGTAATCATCGAGTGCTAATTTCATACTAGAAGGCTTACGAAACGACATGACTAATTTATCAGGTTCACATGCTGATGGAAATACTATCTGTATACGATAACCATTTCGTAATGTTGCCGAAAGTAAAGGTACTTCTTCGCTAAGTTTTTATTCTGTATCTTGAACAATCAGTCTGCCAAGAGATTTCAAATGGTCAAGATCGAATACTTCTAATTTTTTACACCTTATTTCACCGCGATTTTCAATCTATACTTCCTTTGGCTTATTTATTGATATTTCATTTACATCTTCTTCTTGAAATATGCCTTGTAATGTCTCCAATTATGTATCAAGTGTAGCATAGTTCATTTCATTGATTTAATATTGCCTGTGGAGGAAATACTATATCTTGGTTAACAAATACTTTCAAATGCGGAGCCTTGATCAACATAAATAGTTGGTTTTTTATCTGTGTATCTGCCTACTATATCTCGCATGTCTTGAGAGAAATCATTGATTCATTTTCCGATTGCTTGATCATGAACAGACTTGCTTTTTCTTTGAAATTGTTGTAATAGCTGATTTATATTTTCTAGGCTTATATTCAAATTCCCTCATTAATGCCTAGTGCTTTTGCTATTTCCTCTTTCATTATTTTTAGCAAATCTTGCTCATTTTTAGCGTTCCGAATTTTTCAAATACCTCCAAGATCAAGTTAGGTATTTTCTCTTCTCTTTCTAATTTAATAACATCTTTGAGAGAAGAAATATCTATTTCAGCTACAGTGATAGACTTCACTGCATCCATGACAGTTAGCGCATCAATAAGATTAGAAGCCTTTTGCCCTATAACAGCCGAACCAATTGAAACACCAGCAAATGTCACTGAAGAGTATAACGCACTTACGATATTCTTATCAACTATTCCTGGTATCCCTGCTCTACCAAGCTCGTCGGTACCAAGTGATGAGCAATATCTATTCCTTGTGGTAGAATCACTATATTCCAGTTTATATTTACACGAGATTTAGCAACATTCGAGTCAAATGAATAACTGCCTATCAATCTTGAGCCTTTAGGTATTCAAACTGTATCATCAGTTTCTGCATAAAATTCTCTACTTACTATAGCACGCAGCATTCCTTGCAGATCAGAGTTTATTGTAATTTCAAGGACAGGATCAATAATTTTACCTTGAGTAATCATTAAACCAAGCTTTTTACCCTGGTAGTTTTGTTCGATTATGCTGAAGTGTCGGATAAAATAGGATCAGCAGCCTTGCTCTCTCCACTACCACCTGAAATTGTTAACACTTTTGCTAAGTCTGTCTTAAGGATAACCGTTACCCCCTGTTGTAGGAAATAAGATAGGTAAATTGCCCATAATATTAATAGAAGGAAAATGTTGCTTTGGAAAAATAGGTATATTTAACACAGGAGTTTCTTTTGGTTTCTCTTCTTCTTTTCTAATTTGTTTTATTTCTGATATGATTGGTGGTGTAGGAAGAGAAGGTAAGGGTTATAAGGAATCATTATTATTCTTTCAGGAACTATTACATTATCTGGAATTTGTTCCAACTTTCCCTACAATTCTTGAACGTTTTGCTTTGTTTCCTATTTTTTAATAACTTCTAAACCCTCTTTAGGAGAAAAACTAAAATAGAGATGATACACTCCACCAGCCAGAAGCACTAAAACAATGACCATCAATGCCCTATGACCTTGATTAGAGAAAACTGTTACTATCTTATTCTCTGTTTCTGATTCATCTCTTGTTACTCCTTTCTTTATTCATATTGCATGTACCACAGCTAAAGTGATCTATTTATAATTTCAACTTCATCATCTACATAACGCATAAATAGCTTTTATGTATTCCTTTTATTATAATATAATCATCAAATAACAGCCTTTTACAAGGTTTATCCTCTCCTACAAAAATCTGAGGTATTTTATTATTATTTCTAAATTTTAACTAGATTAAATAACCATCATTTAATAACTCAATCGGAACTATATCCGCATTTCCACCTTCATCAATATATGTATAATTGTACTTCGTATCATTTTCTTGTATTATTTTTTCTAGTTTGCCTGAAGAATATTGCATTTCAGTAGGTAAAGAAACCTCATTTAAATCGACATCAAATTCACTTTCTTCTTGAGGATAATAAAAACGTACTACATAAGATATATCCTTTTCAGTAGAATCGTGATCCACTTTCTTAATTACAGTATCCAGGTATTTATCGTAGTTTGGCCTTGAGATTAAATAAAAATGTAATTTCTTTTTTTAGTAGTTGTAATAATCATTTTAGTGCGACTACTAACTTCAAATGGCATGTTAAGCAATTTATTGTCATAAGGATTAATTTTCCAACTTGATGCATCACCAACAGCGATATTTTTAACTTTATTAATTAATGGATGCGTTTAAATTTGCCACTGACAAGTAAATCTAAAACTAATAATATCCTATACATATTGATCATCGACTCTATATGAAATAACTTGAAATATTAATGGATTAATATAGCTTTGCTGATCATCCATTTTAAGCGATGCATATCTATATGACATAACAACTATCTTATTTTTCTTGTGGAACTTCCATCTTTCCGTGTAAATTCCACAAAAAACCTCACCTGAAGATCATCGTTACCCAATTTTTTAATTGAACGAATTTTAAATTTACTTTTGGTATCTGAGTATAAATTAAAAAGATCATCCATATTCTGCGATCCTATGTAATTTCTAAATTCATTATATACATTAGATGAGGAAAACAACCTCACCTTTGTATAATAGTTATAATTATATTGATATGGATCAATATAATAATAACCATAATTTCACCGCTCTTAATTTTTAACAGTTCATTTCTCTGATTTCAAAAATTGGAATGTCGTTATTTAATTTCATTTTACTCTGTTGTGCGATGTACTCTATATCTGGATCCTTAATGTAGCCCTTAATTCTTGATAAAGTTGGATATATATCCACGAATATTTCACTAGTATCAATGCTAATGCTTGGGTGGAAATTAGCACAACACCTATTGGAACACTGTTCATATTGGTAATTAAGGTCTGATTAGAGTTTCTAGTATTTTTTTGTATATCGGAAGTAAAACAAATATGATTTTTGATAAATGAAATCATCGCTTGCTGATTATTTATAGCATGTACTCTAGGGCTTGAAATTACAGTTGAAGCGCCAAATTTGTCTAAATTTTTTACTAAATCTGCTAGATCACTCGCACCGAAGTTCATTACTAGTTTAATAATGGAGTTATCTTGATTTATTATAGACTTAGTACCATCTTGTAAGTCATTTAAGTTTATATCAGAAAGATATTTGTCATCTAACACAACTATTTTTGCCACTATCGTTACTATAGAAGACGCTAATTTCTTAACTATATTAATATATTGTTCAATAGTTCATTTGTCAATTTTATTTGACTTGCTTTTTGAAGGTGCACGAGAAATACTATACTATAAATTAGTGGAATTCGATGTTTAGATATAGATAAATTTATAGAAATTATTAGAGATAATTTATATAATGATAAATATATTTATTTCAATGATTTACTAATGTTTAAATATTATATTATAAATAAGTGAAATCAAATATTTAGATATAGATAAATTTATAGAAATTATTGGAGGTAATTTATGCAATGATAAATATATTTATTTTAATTAATTAATAATGTTTAAATAGTATATTATAAATTAGTTAAAAATAATATTTAGATATACATAAATTTATAGAAATTATTAGAGATAATTTATATATTAATGTTTTTAATTTAATACATTAATAATGTTTAAAAAATATATTATATATTAGTGAAATTAGATGTTTATATATAAATAAATTTATAGAAATTATTGGAGGTGATTTATCCAATCATAAATATATTTATTTAAATTATTCACTAATGTTTAAATAGTATATTATAAATATGTGAAAATAGATATTTAGATATAGATAAATTTATAAAAATTATTGAAGTTGATTTATCCAATCATAAATATATTTATTTAAATTACTTGATAATCTTTAAATAGTATTTTATAAATAAGTGAAATTAGATATTTAGATATAGATAAATTTATAGAAATTATTAGAGATAATTTATCCAATGATAAATATATTTATTTTAATTATTTGATAATGTTTAGAGAGTATATTCTAAATTAGTGAATTTGATGATTAGATATAGATCAATTTATTGAAAATATTAGAGATAATCTATCCAATGATAAATATACATTTATTTTAATTATTTACTAATATTTAAATAGTGTATTATAAATTAGTGAAATTACATGTTTATATATAGATAAACTTAATGAAATTATTAGAGGTGATTTATATAATGATAATATATTTAATTTAATATATTAATAATGTTTAAAGAGTATATCATAGATTAGTGAAATTAGATGTTTATATATAGATGGATTTATAGAAATTATTAGAGGTATTTTATATCATGATAGTATATTTAATTTTATTAATATTCAGAATATTTACTAGTGCAATTTATAGTTTATATGTATTTTCTTACAGATTTCATGAAAAAATAATAAGTTTATTAATATAATTTATCGAAATAATATTAATAATTATATAGTAATAATTTTACATTGAATTTCCTTGAAGCTTTTTAAAGTTAAAAATAGAAATATTTTTCTAATTTAAATAATTTAATATAAAATTTTAATTTGTCGATTTAAAAATGTAAAGTAATACTTTGAATATATATATATATATATATATATCATTTTATATTATTTATCAAGAATAATATTTTTATTAAATATAGTTATTATAAGTATATTATATGTGTTAATAAATTATTCAAATTATTTAGAATGAAATGTTATTTGAATTTATAGAAGTGCTATTAGTATATATTTATATATTGATCGAATAACATTATTATTTATTCTTATTGTATTTTTAATTTCTTCTATAATTTTATTGTATTGTAATGAATATATATCTCATGGCAAAAATTCTATATGATTTATTTATTTATTTTTTTTTTATTTTATCAATATTATAAATAATTATTAATCCAAAGTATACAATTGATATAAATCGAATTAGAGGTGTAATTATTTTAATATCAATTGGATTAATATTAATATGTGGGTCTTGAAATTTTATAAATTTTCATAATATAAATTATTTTATTTTTGTTTTAGTAATAACTACCGCTTTTACTAAAACTTCAATTTCCTCTTTCTGCCTGACTTCCTGTAGCTATAGCAGCGCCAGTTCCAGTTTATCTCTAATTCGTTCTTCAATTTTCGTTACTGCAGGTATTTATTTAATAATTCGATTTCATAGACTAATTAGTCAAAATTATCTTATCGTAGAATATACTAAATATACTGGAATAATTACTATATTATTAGCAACAATTTTGGCTATTATAGAATATGATTTAAAAAAATGTATTGCATTTTCTACATTCTCACAATTAGGGATAATAATAATAATTTTTAGAAAACATCGAATTTCAATTAACTTTTTTTCATTTAATTATTCATGCATTTTTTAAGTCAATAATATTCATATGTGCAATAGTTATTATTTATAATCTATATAATTATCATGAAATTCGAATAATAGGCAGTATTAAAAACAATATACTTTTAACTTTTAGAATTATAATAGTAGCTAGATTTTCATTATGTGAAATACCGTTTTTATCTGGATTTTATTCAAAAGATACAATTTACGAATATTTTTTTACTAAGAATTTCTCTTTACTAAATAAATGAATATTAATGATTAGTACAGGTTCAACTATTATATATTCTTCACGATTATCTAGATTTTTCGAAATAATAGTAATAATTTTTATCCTTATAAAAATTGTAGCGATTCATTATTAATACATAATTCAATAATTATTTTATTAATTTCAACTCTAATATTTGTATATTTAATAAAATGAATTCTTTTAATTATAATAAAGAAATGTATTTATCACAAATTGAAAAATTAAATTTTTATATAATATCTATTACTTCTTTTTTTTATTGGGAAATTATTATGATATGTAAATTAGAATAATTTTATAAAATTCTTTTTAGTAAGATATGATTAAGAAATTTTTTTACTAGATTATAATTTACAATCCACTAATATTTGGATACAATTTTTTTATTATTATGAAGAAAATTCTAGTAAAATAATAACTAAAAATTTAATTTATTTATTTTCAATAAAAATATTTATTAAAAATTATAATAGTCAACATTTAATAACAACTTTTTCTACAATTTCTATATTAATATTATTTATATTAATATTATTTATAATAATTTAATTTAAATAGTTTAAATACAACATATTATTGAAGATATTAAAATAATAATAATAACATTTTAAATACTAATATAAATTTTAAATGATTTTTTTATAAATTAAATGAATTATTATTATATTGAAAACATAATGTTTTATTTAATCTATAAAAAATGACTAAGTAATTTTATTCTACAAATCATAAAACTATTGGAATTATATACCTTATTTTTGGTGTATGAACAGGAATATTTGGGAAATATTATCAATATTAATAAAAATTGAATTAATAGCTGCTGGTTCGATTATAGGAACTGAACGTATATATAATACTTAGGTTACATCTCATGCTCTAAACATAATTTTTATATATTAAATATAATATTTAAAATAATAATTAAATAAATTTTTAAGTGAATATTATAAATAATAAAATTAAATAATTAAACTAATAAAGGTAAACACTACATTTACATGATTTATTCTATCAAAATAATCCTTATATCAGGCACTTTATTTATTCCAGTAAAAGTTATTAGCAATTTATTAGCTTTAAGAACAAGTAATTGATTTTCTTGTTATTGTTAATAGAATTAAATTTAATTAGTTTTATTTTTATATTAATAATTGATGAATGTATAAAATTAAATTATTTAATAATTTATTTTTTGTTGCAAAATTTTTGTTCTATATTATATTTATTTTCATTATTAAATTTATTTTATTTTTCATATTTTTCATTATTAATAATAGTATTAAGAATTTTTGTTAAAATAAGAATACCTCCTTTTTTTATTTGAATATATAATTTAATAATAAATCATAGTCGAATAAATATTTATATTTTATCAAGTTTACAAAAAATTATTCCTATTATTATTTTAAATTCGATTATTAATATATATAATATATTTATTAATAATTCATTAATATAGTTTTAGTTTTCACTATAATTTGAGCATCAATATATGACTTAAGTTTTAATTCTTTAAAAATTTTAATAATAATATCTTCAATTATTAATATATCTTGATTAATTTTATTAATATTTGTAAATGAAATTTTAGCAATTAATTATATAATTATTTATTTTATTATTATATTAAATTTAATAATTATATTTAATATATTTAATATAAAAATTATTAGTGATACATATGTATTAAAAATATTAGATAAGAAAATATTTTTTATAATAATATTAAGTGTATTATCTATAGCAGGGATTCCACCGTTTTTTGGTTTTATTTTAAAATGAATATCACTAAAATATATAATTATATTACCATTTTATTTAATATTAGTTTTTATTATTTATTCAATTATTAGAGTAATTTTTTATATACGAATTATTTATTCTAGAATATTAATATAATATAATACTAAAAGAATACATTATAAATTTATTATTATAAAATTTGATATTTCATATAGAATAATTTATTCTAATTGAATTGCATTAACAATATTATTATTATATATAATAATTTAAAAAATTTTAAGTTATTTAAATTTTAAACCTTCAAAGTTTAAAATATATATATTAATAATTATATAAATTTTATTAATTGAAACCAAATAGAGGTATATTATTGTTAATAATAGAATTGAAATTTTAAAGTCTCCAATTAGAAATAGTATTCATTATGAACTTCTAATTCATTAATAAAATAATAAAATTATTTATATTTCTTAAAGTAATATGTCTGATTATAGGAAATAAACTGTAAATTTATTTAATGTGTTTTCAATGTTTCATCAACGTTTATTAAACGTGCTTTCAATGTTTCTTCAACGTTCATTAAACGTGCTTTCAATGTTTCTTCAACGTTCATTAAACGTGCTTTCATGTCCCTTCTACGTTCATTAAACGTGTTTTCAATGTTTCTTCAACGTTCATTAAACGTGTTTTCAATGTTTCTTCAACGTTCATTAAACGTATTTTCAATGTTTCTTTAACGAGTCTTAGAAGTGTTTTCAATTTTTCTTCAATATTTCTGAAACGTTTCTCAAACGTATTTTCAACGTGTTTTCAACGTGTTTTCAATGTTTCTTCAACATTCATTAATCGTGCTTTTAATGTTTCTTCAACTGTGGGGTCATACCCACATTCAAAAATTGATAATTTTTCAAAATTTTTATATTTTTTTTTAGAAATAATAAAATTTTAAAATTTTATTAAAAAAATAATTATTAATAATAATTATATTAAATAAAATAGTTATTTGTTTCACTCAATTAAAATAAAGTAAAATAATTATTTTTGATTTAAAAGATCAATTCTTTATTTAAGATATCATTGATATGTATATATAATTTATATTAATTTATTTAAAATAAATTAATATAGTTAAATAAATAAAATTTTAATTATAACTATTAATTTAAATAGAATAATAAGTTTACTTACAAAAAAATATTCCACAAATAAAACCTTTATTATGAGTAAATCTATTTATTTATGTTTTAATATTTTTAATTTTATTTATAGTGATATTAAATTATATAAATATTTATAATAATAATAATAATTAAAATGATACTATTAATAAAGAAAATAAATTATGTATAAAATGATTATGATAAATATTTTTAGTATATTTGATCCTTCTACTTCTATAAATTCTGCAATAAATTGAGTAGCAGTTTAGTTATTATTATTTTTAATCCCAAAAAATTATTTAGTAATTCCTAGGCGATGAAATATAATATTAAATATTGTATTTGAATTTATAGTTAAAGAATTTAAAATTCTTTTAATAAAAGAAGATCATTATCTTAATATAATTTTATTTATAAGTTTATTTTTAATAATATTTTTAAATAATTATTTTGGTTTAATATCTTATATTTTTGTGCCTTCTAGGCATATAGTATTTGGATTAACTTTATCATTATGAATTTGGTTAAGAACTAATTTATATGGATGATGTAAATATTATAATCATATGTTTGCTCATTTAGTCTCAAAGGGACTTTTAGGAATATTATTAATAATATTTTTAATAGCAGTTGAGACTATAACAAATTTAATACGATTTGGTTCATTAGCTTTACGATTAAGTGCAAATATAATTGCAGGGCATGTAGTATTAATATTAATTTCTACTTTAATGGAATTTGGATCTTCTTTATCAATATTTGCAGTGGTGAATCAAATTTTATTTATTATTTTTGAATTATTGGTTTCTTTCATTCAAGCTTATGTATTTACTATATTATTAATTAGATACACTAGAGAAATTCCTTAATGAAAAGTAAATATATATTTGATCAGTTTCAACCTTACCATATAGTAAGAGAAAGGCCCTGACCTTTATGTATAGCTATTAGATTATTTTTAGAATTTATAGGAATTTATATACTATTTAAATATAGAGATTGAAATTATATATTAGGGGGAATAGTTTTAATTACATTAGTATCTATTCAGTGATGACGAGATATAGTTCGAGAAAGAGTTTATCAAAAAGCTCATTCTTCATTTGCTGAAGGATTTAAAATTGGAATATATGCATTTATTATTTCTGAAAGAATATTTTTTTTTAGATTTTTTTTGTTTATTAGATACAATTATAATTATTAAATTTGATTTTGAATTTCCTTTAGTAGGAGTTGAAATATTTTTTCCTTATAGTCTTCCTTTACTTAATACAATTATTTTAGTAACTTCTACAATTACTGCACACTATAGTCATGTTTTAATTAAAGAAAATGATAAATTTAATGGTGTATTATTTATGTTTATAACAGTTTTTTTAGGAGTTTATTTTTCATATTTACAATATATTGAATATTGATATAGAAGGTTTACAATTGCTGATTCAATTTATGGTTCAATTTTTTTTCTATTAACTGGCTTTCATGGTTTACATGTAATAATAGGGACTACCTTTTTTTTGTAACTTTATTTTGAATAATATCAAATCATTTTAATGAAGATAATTATATAAGAATTGAATTAGGGATTTTATATTGACATTTTGTTGATATTGTGTAAATTATATTATTTATTTCATTATATAGATTTCCATATTCATTAATTTAATATAAATAGTATAATTAATATAATTACCTTCCAATTAATGGATTTATTTTTAAAAAATAATTTACATAAAAAATATTTTTTATAATTTAATAACTTTAATTTGACAAATTAATATTATGATTTTAACTAATTTTTTATTTTTAAAAAATTTTATTTAAAAAATTTTTAAATAAATTAAAAAATGATTAGTATTTAATTTATTAAATTAATATTAATATAAAATGTTACTTATATATAATTTAATATATTAATTTTAAGTCAAATTAATAATTTTTAATTTTTTAATCAAATTAAAAATTTTTTTATTGAAATTACTTCGATACCAATAGGTATAAAACTATGATTAACTCCGCAAATTTCAGAACACTGATCAAAATAAATTCCAGGTCGAGATACATAAAGATTTTTTTGATTAATCCGTCCAGGAACTGCATCAATTTTTAATCCTAAAGCAGGTACTGCAAAGGCGTGAATAACATCTGTAGATGTTGTAAATACTCGAATATTTCTTTTTATAGGTAAAACTATAAAATTATCTATATCTATTAATCGGAATATTAATTTTTTAGTTAATTTTGTTAGTATATATGAATCATACCCTTTATTTACAATATCATTATATTCATAACTTCAATATCATTGATGTCCAATTGCTTTAACAGTAAATAAGGATTTTCAGCTTCTGTATCTACTATGTATAATAAATATAATGAGGGAAAAGTTAAAAATGTCATTGCAATTACAGGTAATACTAATCATAAAGCTTCAAGAAATTCACTATGTAAATAATTATAATCATACCCCTTATTAATAACTACATAAATTGCAAAATATACTACTGAAGCAATAATTAATAAACATACTGTTATATTTAAATCATGAAATAAATCTATTTGTTGTGTCAAAGGTGTTGCAGGGTTTTGTAGTGATAATTGACTTCAAAATGCTATTTCTAATAGTAATATATCATCACATATATAAAGCTTAAATTTATTGCACTATTCTGCCATATTAGAAAGAATTATTTATATATTTCTCGAATATTTGGAAATTCTTGATATCGGCCATCAAAATGAGATAAAGGGGTTTATCAATCATAAGGTTTATTCTCTTTGTTTCACTGTTCAATTTCTTTAGCATATTTAGTATATTTTGGATCAATAAAAGCAGGCTCAAAAATTTTTGGAACCTCGTGAATTCTGTGAGTAAATAGAGGATATTCTATAATTACTTCTAATGATGTATTAGGTTTAACTTCAAAAATTACTAATTTTTGCTGTTCATATTGATTCTATTATAATAAATGTAAAAAATATTGCTCTTCTATATGATATAAATATCCCTAAAGATGAAATTAAATTTCATCCATGATATACATCAGGATAATCACTAATTCGACGAGGCATTCCTCTTAATCCTAAAAAATGTTGAGGAAAAAAAGGTACATTTACTCCAATATATATTGCAATAAATTGAGCTTTTAATCATTTACGATTTATTGCTAAACCAGTAATAGCAGGATATCAATATACAATTCCACCTGCAATAGCAAATACTGCACCCATAGATAAAACATAATGGAAATGAGCTACTACATAGTAGGTCTCATGTAATAATACATCTAAGGCTGACCTAGCTAAAACAATCCCAGATAAACCCCCTACAGTAAATTAAAAAATAAATCCAAATACTCATATAATTATTACGTTTAATTTTATTCTTATTCCAATTATTGTAGCTAATCATCTAAATACTTTAACACCTGTAGGAATTGCTATAACTAAAGTTATTGCAGAAAAATAAGAACGAGTATCTACATCTATCCCAATAGTAAATATATGATGACCTCATACAAAAAAACCTAAAATAGCAATTCCATTTAAGGCATAAATTACAGATAAATGACCAAATACTTCTTTTTTTCCTGCTTTATTATATACAATATGAGAAATTAAACCAAATCCTGGTAAAATTAAAATATAGACTTCAGGGTGCCCAAAAAATCAAAATAAATGTAGAAATAAAACAGGGTCCCCTCCCCCTGATGGGTCAAAAAATGAAGTATTTAAATTTCGGTCAAATAATAATATTGTAATAGCACCAGATAAAACAGGTAAAGATATTATAATTAAAAATGAAGTTGTTAAAATTGATCATACAAAAATTGGACTAGCATACAAATTTCCTACATTTATATTTAAAATTATTACAATAAAATTAATTGCTTCTAAAATAGAGGAAATTCCAGCTAAATGTAATCTAAAAATAGTAAAATCTACTGAAAAAGTTCTATGAAATAATTTTGAAGATAAAGGAGGATATATAGTTCACCCCGTACCAGAGCCACCTAATCTTATAGAATATAATATACATATAAAAGCAGGAGGTAATAATCAAAATCTTAATTTATTAAGTCGTGGGAAAGCCATATCAGGTGCTCCACATATTACTGGAATTAAATAATTTCCAAAATCCTCCAACTACTGTAGGTATAATAAAAAAGAAAATTATTGTTAATGCATGGGATGTAACTAAAGTATTATAAATATATTCATTACCTAAAAAAGAACCAGGCACTATTAATTCAATTCGTATTAGTATGGATAATCTTATTTCGAATATTCCAGTTCATACCCCAAAAATAAGATATATAATCCCAATAGTTTTATGATTAGTAGAATATAACCATTTGCTCATTTTATATAGTTTAAATAAAACATTATATTTTTAATATAAAGATAACTAATTTAATTTATAACAAAAATTAAATTTTATTATTATTTAAAAATATTATTATTATTATTATTTTAATATCTTCAATATTATGTTTTATTTAAACTATTTAAATTAAATTATTATTATTAATATTAATATAATTAATATTAATATAGAAATTGTAGAAAATGTCGATAATAAATGTTGATTATTGTAATTTTTAATAAATATTTTATTAGAAAATAAAGAAATTAAATTTTTAGTTATTATTTGACTATAATTTTGTTCATAATACTAATAAAAATTATATCCAAATTTTAAAGGATAATAAATTAAGTTTCTAGTAATAAAATTTCTTAATCATATTTTATTGAAAATAAATTTTATAAAATTATTATAATTTAAATTTATATATCATAATAATTTTCCAATAAAAAAGAAATAATACATATAATATAAAAATTTAATTTTTCTATTTGTGATAAATAAATTTCCTCAATATTATTAGAAAGAATTCATTTTATTAAATAACCAAATATTAAAGTTCAAATTAACAAAATAATTATTGAATTATTTATTAATAAGTATTATTAATATTATTTCTTAAAAATCTAGATAATCGAGAAGAATATATAATAGTTAATCCTGTTCTAATTATTAATATTCATTTATTAATTAAAGAAAAATTATTAGTAAAAATATATTCTAAAATTATATCCTTTGAATAAAATCCAGATAAAAATGGTATTCCACATAAGGAAAAACTTGCTACTATTATAATAGTAAAAGTTAAAGGTATGTCATTTTTAATATTGCCTATTATTCTAATATCTTGACAGTTATTTAAATTATGAATAATAACTCCTGAGCATATAAATATTATTGATTTAAAAATTGCATGAATAATTAAATGAAAAAAAGTTAGTTCAAATTGATATATTCTAAAAATTACTATTATTATTCCTAATTGAGATAAAGTAGAAAATGCAATAATTTTTTTTAAATCATATTCTAAAATTGTAGAAATTCCTGCTAATAATATAGTAATTATTCCTGTATATTTAATATATTCTATAATATAATAATTTTGACTAATTAATCTTTGAAACCGAATTAATAAATAAATACCCGTAGTAACTAAAGTTGAAGAGTGTACTAAAGAAGATACAGGAGTAGGAACTGCTATTGCAGCTGGAAGTCACGCTGAAAAAGGGAATTGTGCACTTTTAGTAGAAGCTGCAATTATTACTATAATTAAAATTAAATGATTTATATTAATAAAATTTATGAAATTTCAAGATCCATAAGTTATTATTATTCCAATTGATATTAAAATAAACACATCCCCAACTCCATTTATTAAAACTGTAAGTATTCCAGAATTATACCTAGAATATCTATTATAAAAAATTACTAATAAATATGAAATTAATCCTAATCCGTCTAACCCAATAATAATACTAATTATATTTGGGCTAATAATTATTAATAATATAGGTATAATAAAGAAAAAAATTAAATAAAAAAATCGAATAGAATTTTTATCATGATATATATATTTATTACAATATATTAAAATTATTGAAGAAATTAATAAAACAATAAATATAAATATTAAAGTTATTCAATCAATATATAAATATATATTAATAGATCTACTATACAATGAAATTACATTTCATTCTAAATAAATTGAATATTTAATTAATATAAATAATATACTTATAATAAATATAATGAATCTAATTCATATAAAAATTATTCTTCTTAAATAATATAAAATAATATTATATGTATATATATATATATATTTAAAGTATTATTATACATTTTTAATTCCACAAATTAATATTTTTAATTAAATTATTTAAATTAAATAAATATAAACTATAAATTGCTCTAATAAATATTCCTAATATTAATAAAATTATAATACTATATGATCAATTTAATAATACTCATACTATAATAATTTCATTTAGTAAATTTAATGAAATTGGAGCGGATATATTAATAGAACAAAAAATAAATCATCATAAACATATTGAAGGAATAAAATAAATTATTCCTTTATTAATTATGATATTTCGTCTTGTTGTACGTTCATATAAATAATTTACAATAATAAATATTGCAGATGAACATAACCCATGTCTAATTATTATTAATAAACCTCTTAAAAATCCTCAATAAGTTATTGATATAATACTTATTAATATTACTGCTATAAGAACTACAGAAGAATATGCTACTAAAATTTTTATATCTAATTGTTGTAAACATACTAATCTTAAATAAATTATTCCAATTAAACTAATTGTAATGTAAATATAATTTATATTAATAGAACTTTTTATTATAATTATTATAAATCGGAATAATCCATATCCTCTTAATTTTAATAATACTCCTGCTAAAATTATTGACCCAGAAATTGGAGCTTCAACATGAGCTTTAGGTAATCATGAATGAAATGTAAATATTGGTAATTTTACTAAAAAAGCAAAAAATAAAAAAAATAAATAAAATTATTATTAAAATTTGATCAAAAAATTATTTCAAAAATTAATGATTTAAAAATATTATATAAATAATAAATAATTAATAATAATGGCAATGAAGCAAATAAACGATAAATTAATATATATATTCTTGCTATAATTCGTTCAGGTTGTTACCCTCACCCTATAATTAAAATAAATGTAGGGATTAATGTAATTTCAAAAAATAAAAAAAAAATAAAATAATTTATTCTAGTAAAACTTATAAATAAACAAAATAATAATATTAATAATAATAAAATATAAAAATTTAAATTATTTACTTTTTTTACTAAAATTATTAATCCTGTAATTCATATACTTAAAATCAATAATGAAAACCTAATATTATCTACTCCTATTCAATAATAATAATTTATTAATAAATTTTTATGAAAATTTTTAATTATCACTATTATTACTATTAAAGATATAATAATTTTTTATATGTTAATAAAACATTAACTCTAACATTATCATTACTTCTTGATCGCATTAATAATACTAATAATGTTAAACCTATTACAGCCTCACAAATTACAATTACTAAATAATAAAATAATAAATAAATATTTATAGTTTTAATTAAAATTAAAATTAAAAATATTAGTACTCTCACTATTACAAATTCTAACATTATTAAAGTTAATAATATTTGATTATAAATATAAGAAACTAATATTATAGATAATATAAATATTATCAAGTAAATATAATAATCAAAAAAAATTTTAGTTATTAATTTAAATAAAAATATTAATTTTGTAAATTAAAAATAAATTAAAAATTTATAACTAACTCAAAAAATTAAACTATAAGTTTATAATTTTAGTCTCCAAAACTAATATTTTAATGAAATTATTTTTTGAGAATATATATATATATATTATAATAATTATATGCCAATAGATTCAATATTAATTTGAATAGTCAAATTATCGCCATTTTTAGTGGTTTTGTCATACTTAATAATCAATTCAATAAAAGATTTTAACCCATTATTTTTAGGGTTAGTTTTATTCACAACTTTAGTATGTGCAGTAATTCCTTTAGCAGTTTATGCTTATAATAATTTATCAATTGTAATAATTTTTTTAATTTAAATTGGAGGCTTAATAGTATTATTTTATTATTTTATTAGATTTGTTAGTAATCCTATAGCTAACATTAGTATTTATGATGTAATAATAATTGTTAGAAATTTATTAATAATTTCTGTTATTATTTTTCTTTTAATTGATACAATGAATAAAGAATTTTTATTTATTTCAAATTCTATAGATGACATTACACTAGAAAAATTAAAAAGTATTAAAACAATTGACAATAATATTAATTATCTTTATTTATATTTAGAAAATAAAAAGTATATTTTATATTTTATATTAATTTTTTTGTTAATTTGTATAATTACAATTGTAAAAATAATTATAAAAAAAAAGAACTGTCGTAAATCTAAGGATGATCCTTACTATAAATTTAATTTTTTAAATTTGTTTATTTTTTTATTGTACTTTTTATATAGTTTAATTTTTAAGTTATTTACTTTTAAAATATTTCAAATATTAAGAATTGTAAATTACGCATAGTATGTACTAATATAACAAAAATTTTTTTAATGAAAAAGTCTATAATAAAAACTAATGTATTATTAAAAACTATTAATAATTCATTAATTAATTTACCTACTCCTTTAAATATTACTATCTGATGAAATTTTGGTTCTTTATTAGGATTATGTTTATTTATGCAAATGGCAAGAGGATTATTTTTATCAATACATTATACTCCAAATGTAAATATAGCTTTTAATAGAGTAATCCATATTATACAAGATGTAAATTATGGGTGATTATTACGAATAATTCATACAAATGGAGCATCAATTTTTTTTATATGTATATATATACATATCGGACGAAATTTATATTATAATACTATTAAATCTTATAAACCATGAACAATAGGGGTTTTAATTTTTTTAGTAACAATAATAACTGCATTCATAGGATATGTATTACCTTGAGTTTAAATATCATTATGAGGGGCAACAGTTATTACAAATTTAGTATCTGAAATTCCATATATAGGAGAAAATATAGTTTTATGATTATGAGGGGGATTTTCAGTAAGTAATGCTACATTAAATCGATTTTATTCATTTCATTTTTTAATACCATTTATTTTTTTATTTATAGTAATTATTCATTTAGTATTACTTCATGAGGTAGGATCATCAAATCCTATAAGATTAAATAGAAACTATTTTAAAATTCCTTTCCATCCTTACTTTACTATTAAAGATATTATTGGTTTTTTAATTTTAATTACAATTTTATTAATAATTATTCTTATTGATCCTTATATTCTTTCTGATGCTGAAAATTTTAATAAAGCTAATTCAATAGTTACCCCTATCCATATTCAACCTGAATGATATTTTTTATTTGCTTATGCTATCTTACGTACAATTCCTAATAAATTAGGAGGGGTAATTGCACTATTAATATCAATTATAATTTTATTATATATTCCATTTATTTTTTATTATAAAATTAAAGGATTTAAATTTCAAATTTTTAATGAAAATTTATTTTCAATTTTTGTAGCAATTTTTATTGTAATAACATGAGTAGGTTCCAAACCAATTGAGGAACCATATGTAATTATTAGATAAAAATTACCTCTATTATATATTTTATACATTATTTTATTTCACCAACATTAACAACTTTAATAATAAAACTAATTAAAATTTAAAAATGTAAAATATTTTAGTTTCGACCTAAAAAAAGATATAAATTTATCCATTTTTAAATTATTAAGCTATAAAAGCTTGTAACTTGAAATTACAATTCTAGAAGTAAAATCTTCTAATAATTATTAATATAGCTAAAATAGTTGGTAAAAAATCTTTTCAAACTAACTCTATTACTGTATCATATCGATATCGCGGATAAGTTCCTCGGATTCAAATTACTAAAATTACTATTATTATAAATATAAAATAAAATCTAATGTTATAAATATTTCCATCTAAAAAATAATTCTAAATAAATATATTATAAATAAAATTATTCCATATTCTGCAATAAAAAATATAGAAAAACTTCCTCTTATATATTCAACATTAAATCCAGAAACTAACTCTGATTCTCCCTCTGATAAATCAAAAGGGGTTCGATTTAATTCCGCTAATATTCTAATAAATATTATTTCCCTAGCAGGGAATAATATTAAAATAAATAATCTATAATATTGATATTGTATTATATCAATTAAATTGTAACTTTCTACTAATAATAAAACTCTAAAAAAATAAAAATTATAGAAACCTCATATGAAATAGTTTGGGCTACTCTACGTAAACTTCCTAATATTGCAAAACTAGAAGTTGGTGATCATCCAGATAATATTAAAGAGTATACTCCTAATCTTAAAAAACAAAAAATAGTTAATATATTAATATTAGAATTTATAAAATCTATATAATTAGGTAAAGTTATTCAGAATATTAATATAATTAACATTCTTAATATTGGCTAATAATACAAAAAAAAAAAATTAGTCTTTAAAATAAGATTCCCTTAAATATAATTTTATCCCATCACTAAAAGTTTGTAATAATTCAAACACCCCTACTTTATTTGGTCCTTTCCGTAGTTGTACATACCCTAAAACCTTACGTTCTAATAATGTTAAAAATGCAACTGAAATTAAAACTATAATTACAATATCAATTGATAAAATAATTCTATTTAAATAATATAAAATAATTATTACTTAAATAAATAATTATTTATGAATAAGTCCTAAATTTATTGTACTAATATGCTAAAGTAATATATTTATTAATTTATATTCAATAATTTAAATTACAATAGTAATAATAATAAGTCCTTTCATACAAAATTATTATAATTATTTAAAGATAGAATCCAAACTGGCTCACACCATTTTAAACTGAAATCATGTAAGTTATTAAAAGTCGAACAGATTTAATTTATTTAATTTCTTAACTAAATACTTAACTTAATAAAACATCGAGGTCGCAAACATTTTTATCAATTACTCTCCAAAAATAATACGCTGTTATCCCTAAGGTAATTAATTTTAAATTCATTATGAATGGATTTTAATTGAATATAAATTCATTTATCAATGAATAATAATAATAATATTTATTTAAATATTATCTAAATTTATTAATTTTAAGACATTTATTAAATTTTTAAATTAGCCCCAATTAAATAATATCAATAATTAATAAATTAGTTATTAAAATAAAAAATTATTAATATAACAAATTTCTTTAGGTCTTCTCGTCTTTTAAAATTATTTAAGAATTTTTACTTAAAATAAAATTCCTTAATTTAATCTATCAATATATAAATATATATATATATATATATAAATTTAATATAATATAATTATTTACTAATTTTATCATTATTTCAAAATTTATATAATTTGAATTTATAATTTTATCATTAATTAAATATTTTAATAAATTAGATTATTTCTTTATTTAAAATTTAAAATTTATATTTATTAATATTTAATATAGTTAATTAATAATAATAAGATAAAATTTATTTAATATATTAAAAAAAATTTAAAGCTTATCCTTTAAATTTTTAATAAAATTTAAATTAATATTTCTATAAATATTATTAATTAAAAATTTTATCTAAATTAAATTTATTTATAAAATAACTAGATATAAAAATTTCGACTAGCATATCAGCTCTGATTAATTATTTTCAATAATATTTTCATATTAAAACTCATAATTAATTAGTTCAATTTTTTTCGAGAATTAAATAAAATCTATTTATTAATTTTAATAAACCCTGATACAAAAGGTAAAAAATAATATTTTTTACTTTATATAAATAAATGTAATAAATATTTTCTTTTATAATACTTTTTAATTATCAAATAATTTTATTTTTTTAAATTAATATTAAATAAAATAATTTTATTATTATTTTATAAAAAATAAATAAAAATTTATATATATATATATATTCACATATTCTTAATTAATTAAATTAATATTTACTTAAATATATTATTATTATTTAATTTAATAATAATTAAATTATTTAAAATATATAATACAATTTAATTATTTCCAAAAAATTCAAAATTTTTTATGCCTTAAACACTAATATATAAAAATAGAAAAAAATTTTCATCATTCATATGCAATATAAATATTTCTTATAAACTATATTTCTTTCTAAATGCACATTCCTGTACATTTACTGTGTTACGAATTCTTCTACAATTTACATAGAATTGATGGGCGATTTCTACATATATTAAAATCATTATTCATTTTTAATAATTTATAAAAATTTACTAATAAATTCTACTTCAAATTAATATTAAAATTAATTATAAGTTGAGAATTAATAATAAAAATGTAATTCATCTTCCTCTTAAATATTACTACATATTGATCTAAATTAGATTTTTTATATTAATTTAATAAATAATTTAAATATATAATATATGTATTTAATATATAAACATTGTAAACATTTATTTCTTTAAAGAATATTCTTAATATGAACGTACATAAGCATAAATTTAAGTTTTTCCTGTTGTTTAATCTGTTTAGCCGCTATTGCTGGCAAAAATTTAATCTATACTATAAAAATTTCTTATTAGTAATTTCTTACAATAATAAAATCTTACATATTACATTACATTATTTATTTTCATAAATATATTAAATTATTTAAATTTAATATTACTCCAAAAATTATATATATTAAAAAATTTTTCAATTAATATTTAAACTAAATTAAAATTCTTTTACAATTTAATATAAATTCTTATTATTATAAACTTTTTTTTGAAAAAAATATTTTTCCTAAACTAAATATTTTTCAAAGAAGTCAACAGTCTATCTTCAGATCATGAGCCTAATAATTTTAAATTTAATCTATCTTTAAAAAAAAAATTTAATAATTTCAATTAAATATATGAACGTTGAAGAAACATTGAAAACACGTTTAAAGAACGTTGAAGAAACAATAAATGTACGTTTAAGAGACATTGAAAGAACGTTTAATGAACGTTGAAGAGACATTGAAGGAACGTTTAATGAACCTTGAAGGGATACTTAAAGAACGTTTAATGAACGTTGAAGAGACATTGAAGGAATGTTTAATGATCTTTGAAGAGATACTTAAAGAACGTTTAATAAACGTTGAAGAAACATTGAAAACACGTTTAATGAACGTTGAAGAGACATTGAAAGAACGTTTAATGAACGTTGAAGAGACGTTGAAGGAACATTTAATGAACCTTGAAGAGATACTTAAAGAACGTTTAATGAACGTTGAAGAGACATTAAAAGAACACTTAATGATCGTTGAAGAAGCATTGAAAACTCGTTTATTGAACGTTGAAGAAGCATTGAAAACATGTTTATTGAACGTTGAAGAGTCATTGATAGCACGTTTACTGAAAATTGATGAAACATTGAAAGCACGTTTAAAGAACATTGAAGAGACATTGAAAACACGTTTATTGAAAGCTGAAAAGACATTGAAAACACGTTTATTGAACACTGAAAAGACATTGAAAGAACGTTTAAGGAACCTTGAAGAGATACTGAAAGAAATTTTAATGAACTTTAAAGAAACATTGAATAAACGTTTAATGAACTTTGAAGAGACATTGAAAACACGTTTAATGAACGTTGAAGAAACATTGAAAACACGTTTAATGAACGTTGAAGAGACATTGACAGAATGTTTAATGAACGTTGAAGAGACACTGAAAAAACGTTTATTGAACGTAGAAGAAACATTGAAAACACGTTTATTGAACGTTGAAGAAACATTGAAAACACGTTTATTGAACGTTGAAGCGACATGGAAAGAACATTTAATGAACGTTGTAGAAACATTGAAAAAACGTTTAATAAACGTTGAAGAGACATTGAAGGAACGTTTAATGAACGTTGAAGGGACGTTGAAATTACGTTCAAGAAACATTGAAAACTCGTTTATTGAACATTGAAGAGACGTTGAAGGAACGTTTAATAAACGTTGAAGAAACATTGAAAACACGATTATTGAACGTTGAAGAAACATTAAAAACACGTTTATTGAACGTTGAAAAAACATTGAAAACACGTTTATTGATCGTTCAAGCGACATGGAAAGAACATTTAATGAACGTTGTAAAAACATTGAAAACACGTTTAATAAACATTGAAGAGACATTGAAGGAACGTTTAATAAACGTTGAAGAGTCATTGAAAGAACGTATAATGAACGTTGAAGGGACCTTGAATGTACGTTTAAAGAATGTTGAAGAGAAAATGAAAACACGTTTAATGAACGTTGAAGAGACATTGAAGGAACGTTTAATGAACGTTGAAGGGACTTTGAAATTACATTCAAGAAACATTGAAAACTCGTTTATTGAACATTGAAGAGACGTTGAAGGAACGTTTAATAAACGTTGAAGAAACATTGAAAACACGTTTATTGAACGTTGAAAAAACATTAAAAACAGGTTTATTGAACGATGAAGCGACATGGAAAGAACATTTAATGAACGTTGTAGAAACATTGAAAACACTTTTAATAAACGCTGAAGAGACATTGAAAGTACGTTTAATGAACGTTGAAGAGACATTGAAAGGACTTTTAATGAACATTAAAGAGACGTTTAATGAACGTTGAAGAAACATTGAAAACAAGTTTAATGAACGTCGAAGAGACATTGAAAGTACGTTTAATGAACGTTGAAGAGACATTGAAAGGACTTTTAATGAACATTAAAGAGACGTTTAATGAACGTTGAAGAAACATTGAAAACAAGTTTAATGAACGTCGAAGAGACATTGAAAACACGTTTAAAGAACGTTGAAGAAGCATTAAAGACACGTTTAATGAACGTTGAAGAGACATTGAAAGAACGTTTAATGAACGTTGAATAGACATTGTAAGAACGTTTAATGAACATTGAAGAGACGTTGAAAGTACGTTGAAGAAACATTGAAAACTCGTTTAATGAACGTTGAAGAGACATTGAAAGTACGTTTAATGAACGTTGAAGAAACATTGAAAACACGTTTAATGAACGTTGAAGAAACATTGAAAACTCGTTTAATGAACGTTGAAGAGACATTGAAAGAACGTTGAATGAACGTTGAAGAAACATTGAAAACTCGTTTAAAGTACATTGAAGAGACATTGAAAACACGTTTATTGAAAGCTGAAAAGATATTGAAAACACGTTTATTGAACACTGAAAACACATTGAAAACACGTTTATGAGACGTTGAAAATACGTTTAATGAACATCGAAAATACGTTTGAGAAACGTTGAAAAAACATTAACATCACGTATAATGAACTTTGAAGACATTGAAAGATTGTTTACTAATCGTTGAAGAGACATTGAAAGCACGTTGAAGAAACATGGAAAGCACGTTTAATAAACGTTGAAGAAACCTTGAAAACACGTATAATGAACGTTGAGGAGACATTGAAATGACGTTCACTAAATCTTGATGAGACATTGAAAGCACGTTTAAAGAACGTTGAAGAAACAATAAATGTACGTTTAAGAGACATTGAAAAAACGCTTAATAAAAGTTCGAAGAAACATTGAAAACACGTTGAATGAACGTTGAAGAGACATTGAAAGAATGTTGAATGAACATTTAAGTGACGTTGAAAGTACGTTTAATGAACGTTGAAGAGACATTGAATGAACGTTTAATGAACATTGAAGAGACGTTGAAAGCACTTTTTAGGAACGTTGAAGAAACATTGAAAAAACGTTTAATGAACGTTAAACAGACATTGAAAGACAGTTTAATGAACGTTGAAGAAACATTGAAAACACGTTTAATGAACGTTGAAGAAACATTGAAAGAATGTATAATAAACGTTGAGAAAACATTGAAAACACGTTTAATGAACGTTGAAGAGAAATAGAAAACACGTTTATTGAACGTTGAAGAGACATTGAAAACACGTTTATTGAACGTTGAAGAAACATTGAGAACACGTTTAATGAACGTTGAAGAGACATTGTAAGAACGCTTAATGAACGTTGAAGAGCCGTTGAAAGTACGTTTAAAGAATGTTGAAGAAACATTGAAAACACGTTTAATGAACGATGAAGAGACATTGAAAGAACGATTAATGAACGTTGAAGAGAAATAGAAAACACGTTTAATGAATGTTTTAGAGCCATTGAAAGGACGTTTAATGAACGTTGAAGAGGTGTTGAAAGTACGTTTAAAGAATGTTGAAGAAACATTGCAAACTCGTTTATTGAACATTGAAGAGACATTGAAAGAACGTTTAATGAACGTTGAAGAAACATTGCAAACGCGTTTCGTGAACATTGAAGTGAGGTTGAAGGAACGTTTAATAAACGTTGAAGAGACATTGAAAGAACGTTTAATGAACATTGAAGAAACATTGCAAACTTGTTTATTGAACATTGAAGAGACATTGAAGCACGATTAATGAACTTTGAAGAAACATTTAAAAAACGTTTAATGAACGTTTAAGAGACATGGAAAGAACGTTCAATGAGCGTTGAAGAGAAATATAAAACACGTTTAATGAACGTCGAAGAGACATTGAAAAACGTTTAATGAACGTTGAAGAGACGTTGACAGTACGTTTAATGAATGTAGAAGAAACATTGAAAACACGTTTAATGAACGTTGAAGAGAAATAGAAAAAACGTTTAATGAACGTTGAAGAAACATTGAAAACACGTTTAATGAACGTTGGAGAGACATTGTAAGAACGTTTAATGAACGTTGAAGCGACGTTGAAAGTACGTTTAAAGAATGTTGAAGTAACATTGAAAACTCGTTGAAAGAACGTTGAAGAGACATGGAAAGAACGTTTAATGAGCGTTGAAGAGACTTTGAAGGTACGTTTAAGAAACATTGAAAACACTTTTATTGAACGTTGAAGAGACATTGAAAGAACGTTTAATGAACGTTGAAGAGACATTGAAAACACGTTTATTGAACGTTGAAGAGACATTGAAAGAACGTTAAATGAACGTTGAAGAAACATTGCAAACTCGTTTATTGAACGTTGAAGAGACATGGAAAGAACGTTTAATGAGCGTTGAAGAGACGTTGAAAGTACGTTGAAGAAACATTGAAAACACGTTTAATGAACGTTGAAGAGACATTGAAAGCACGATTAATGAACGTTGAGAAACATTGATAAGACGATTAATGAACGTTTAAGAGAAATAGAAAACACGTTTAATGAACGTTGAAAAGACATTGAAAACACGTTGAATGAACGTTGAAGAGACATTGAAAGCACGTTTAAAGAACGTTGAAGAGACATTGAAAGAACGTTTAATGAATGTTGAAGAGACGTTGAAAGTACGTTGAAGAAACATTGAAAACACGTTTAATGAAGGTTGAAGAGACATTGAAAGAACATTTAATGAACGTTGAAGAGCATTAAAGAACGTTTAATGAACGTTGAAGAGACGTTGAAAGTACGTTGAAGAGACATTTAAAGAACGTTTAATGAACGTTGAAGAGACGTTGACAGTACGTTGAAGAGACATTGAAAGAACGTTTAATGAACGTTGAAGAGACGTTGAAAGTACGTTGAAGAAACATTGAAAACACGTTTAATGAACATTGAAGAGACGTTGAAGGAACGTTTAATAAACGTTGAAGAAACATTGAAAACACGATTATTGAACGTTGAAGAAACATTAAAAACACGTTTATTGAACGTTGAAAAAACATTGAAAACACGTTTATTGATCGTTCAAGCGACATGGAAAGAACATTTAATGAACGTTGTAAAAACATTGAAAACACGTTTAATAAACATTGAAGAGACATTGAAGGAACGTTTAATAAACGTTGAAGAGTCATTGAAAGAACGTATAATGAACGTTGAAGGGACCTTGAATGTACGTTTAAAGAATGTTGAAGAGAAAATGAAAACACGTTTAATGAACGTTGAAGAGACATTGAAGGAACGTTTAATGAACGTTGAAGGGACTTTGAAATTACATTCAAGAAACATTGAAAACTCGTTTATTGAACATTGAAGAGACGTTGAAGGAACGTTTAATAAACGTTGAAGAAACATTGAAAACACGTTTATTGAACGTTGAAAAAACATTAAAAACAGGTTTATTGAACGATGAAGCGACATGGAAAGAACATTTAATGAACGTTGTAGAAACATTGAAAACACTTTAATAAACGCTGAAGAGACATTGAAAGTACGTTTAATGAACGTTGAAGAGACATTGAAAGGACTTTTAATGAACATTAAAGAGACGTTTAATGAACGTTGAAGAAACATTGAAAACAAGTTTAATGAACGTCGAAGAGACATTGAAAGTACGTTTAATGAACGTTGAAGAGACATTGAAAGGACTTTTAATGAACATTAAAGAGACGTTTAATGAACGTTGAAGAAACATTGAAAACAAGTTTAATGAACGTCGAAGAGACATTGAAAACACGTTTAAAGAACGTTGAAGAAGCATTAAAGACACGTTTAATGAACGTTGAAGAGACATTGAAAGAACGTTTAATGAACGTTGAATAGACATTGTAAGAACGTTTAATGAACATTGAAGAGACGTTGAAAGTATGTTGAAGAAACATTGAAAGCTCGTTTAATGAACGTTGAAGAGACATTGTAAGAACGTTTAATGAACATTGAAGAAACATTGAAAACACGTTTAATGAACGTTGAAGAAACATTGAAAACTCGTTTAATGAACGTTGAAGAGACATTGAAAGAACGTTGAATGAACGTTGAAGAAACATTGAAAACTCGTTTAAAGTACATTGAAGAGACATTGAAAACACGTTTATTGAAAGCTGAAAAGATATTGAAAACACGTTTATTGAACACTGAAAACACATTGAAAACACGTTTATGAGACGTTGAAAATACGTTTAATGAACATCGAAAATACGTTTGAGAAACGTTGAAAAAACATTAACATCACGTATAATGAACTTTGAAGACATTGAAAGATTGTTTACTAATCGTTGAAGAGACATTGAAAGCACGTTGAAGAAACATGGAAAGCACGTTTAATAAACGTTGAAGAAACCTTGAAAACACGTATAATGAACGTTGAGGAGACATTGAAATGACGTTCACTAAATCTTGATGAGACATTGAAAGCACGTTTAAAGAACGTTGAAGAAACAATAAATGTACGTTTAAGAGACATTGAAAAAACGCTTAATAAAAGTTCGAAGAAACATTGAAAACACGTTGAATGAACGTTGAAGAGACATTGAAAGAATGTTGAATGAACATTTAAGTGACGTTGAAAGTACGTTTAATGAACGTTGAAGAGACATTGAATGAACGTTTAATGAACATTGAAGAGACGTTGAAAGCACTTTTTAGGAACGTTGAAGAAACATTGAAAAAACGTTTAATGAACGTTAAACAGACATTGAAAGACAGTTTAATGAACGTTGAAGAAACTTTGAAAACACGTTTAATGAACGTTGAAGAAACATTGAAGGAATGTATAATAAACGTTGAGAAAACATTGAAAACACGTTTAATGAACGTTGAAGAGAAATAGAAAACACGCTTATTGAACGGTGAAGAGACATTGAAAACACGTTTATTGAACGTTGAAGAAACATTGAGAACACGTTTAATGAACGTTGAAGAAACATTATAAGAACGCTTAATGAACGTTGAAGAGCCGTTGAAAGTACGTTTAAGGAATGTTGAAGAAATATTGAAAACACGTTTAATGAACGATGAAGAGACATTGAAAGAACGATTAATGAACGTTGAAGAGAAATAGAAAACACGTTTAATGAATGTTTTAGAGCCATTGAAAGGACGTTTAATGAACGTTGAAGTGATGTTGAATGTACGTTTAAAGAATGTTGATGTAACATTCCAAACTCGTTTATTGAACATTGAAGAGACAATGAAAGAACGTTTAATGAACGTTGAAGAAACATTGCAAACGCGTTTCGTGAACATTGAAGTGAGGTTGAAGGAACGTTTAATAAACGTTGAAGAGACATTGAAAGAACGTTTAATGAACATTGAAGAAACATTGCAAACTTGTTTATTGAACATTGAAGAGACA
Source organism: Dolichoris vasculosae (assembly GCA_018907195.1). NCBI lineage: Eukaryota > Metazoa > Arthropoda > Insecta > Hymenoptera > Agaonidae > Dolichoris > Dolichoris vasculosae. The sequence continues at coordinate 3,029 of JACCHY010000050.1, read as the reverse complement.
TTGAAGCACGATTAATGAAATTTGAAGAAACATTTAAAAAACGTTTAATGAACGTTTAAGAGACATGGAAAGAACGTTCAATGAGCGTTGAAGAGGAATATAAAACACGTTTAATGAACGTCGAAGAGACATTGAAAAACGTTTAATGAACGTTGAAGAGACGTTGACAGTACGTTTAATGAATGTAGAAGAAACATTGAAAACACGTTTAATGAACGTTGAAGAGAAATAGAAAAAACGTTTAATGAACGTTGAAGAAACATTGAAAACACGTTTAATGAACGTTGGAGAGACATTGTAAGAACGTTTAATGAACGTTGAAGCGACGTTGAAAGTACGTTTAAAGAATGTTGAAGTAACATTGAAAACTCGTTGAAAGAACGTTGAAGAGACATGGAAAGAACGTTTAATGAGCGTTGAAGAGACGTTGAAGGTACATTTAAGAAACATTGAAAACACTTTTATTGAACATTGAAGAGACATTGTAAGAACGTTTAATGAACGTTGAAGAGACGTTGAAAACACGTTTATTGAACGTTGAAGAGACATTGAAAGAACGTTAAATGAACGTTGAAGAAACATTGCAAAATCGTGTATTGAACGTTGAAGAGACATGGAAAGAACGTTTAATGAGCGTTGAAGAGACGTTGAAAGTACGTTGAAGAAACATTGAAAACACGTTTAATGAACGTTGAAGAGACATTGAAAGCACGATTAATGAACGTTGAGAAACATTGATAAGACGATTAATGAACGTTTAAGAGAAATAGAAAACACGTTTAATGAACGTTGAAGAGACATTGAAAGCACGTTTAAAGAACGTTGAAGAGACATGGAAAGAACGTTTAATGAGTGTTGAAGAGACGTTGAAAGTACGTTGAAGAAACATTGAAAACACGTTTAATGAAGGTTGAAGAGACATTGAAAGAACATTTAATGAACGTTGAAGAGCATTAAAGAACGTTTAATGAACGTTGAAGAGACGTTGAAAGTACGTTGAAGAGACATTTAAAGAACGTTTAATGAACGTTGAAGAGAGGTTTACATTACGTTGAAGAGACATTGAAAGAACGTTTAATGAACGTTGAAGAGACGTTGAAAGTACGTTGACGAAACATTGAAAACTCGTTTATTGAACATTGAAGAGACATTCAAAGAACTTTAAATGAACGTTGAAGAAACATTGCAAACTCGTTTATTGAACATTGAAGAGACATTGAAAGAACGTTAAATGAACGTTGAAGAAACATTGCAAACTCGTTTATTGAACGTTGAAGAGACATGGAAAGAACGTTTAATGAACGTTGAAGAGACATGGAAAGAACGCTTAATGAGCGTTGAAGAGAAATAGAAAACACGTTTATTGAACATTGAAGAGACATTGAAAGAACGTTAAATGAACGTTGAAGAAACATTGCAAACTCGTATATTGAACGTTGAAGAAACATGGAAAGAACGTTTAATGAATGTTGAAGAGACATTGAAAGTACGTTGAAGAGAAATAGAAAACACGTTTATTGAACATTGAAGAGACATTGAAAGAACGTTAAATGAACGTTGAAGAGACGTTGAAAACACGTTTATTGAACGCTGAAGAGACATTGAAAGAACGTTAAATGAACGTTGAAGAAACATTGCAAACTCGTTTATTGAACGTTGAAGAGACATTGAAAGAACGTTTAATGAACGTTGAAGAAACATTGAAAACACGTTTAATGAACGTTGAAGAGACATTGTGAGAACTTTTAATGAACGTTGAGGAGACGTTGAAAACACGTTTATTGAACATTGAAGAGACATTGAAAGAACGTTAAATGAACGTTGAAGAGACGTTGAAAACACGTTTATTGAACGTTGAAGAGACATTGAAAGAACGTTAAATGAACGTTGAAGAAACATTGCAAACTCGTTTATTGAACGTTGAAGAGACATGGAAAGAACGTTTAATGAGCGTTGAAGAGACGTTGAAAGTACGTTGAAGAAACATTGAAAACACGTTTAATGAACGTTGAAGAGACATTGAAAAAACGTTTAATGAACGTTGAAGAAACATTGAAAACACGTTTAATGAACGTTGAAGAGACATTGTAAGAACGTTTAATGAACGTTGAAGAGACGTTGAAAGTACGTTTAAAGAATGTTGAAGTAACATTGAAAACTCGTTGAATGAACGTTGAAGAGACATGGAAAGAACGTTTAATGAGCGTTGAAGAGACGTTGAAAGTACGTTGAAGAAACATTGAAAACTCTTTTATTGAACATTGAAGAGACATTGTAAGAACGTTTAATGAACGTTGAAGAGACGTTGAAAACACGTTTATTGAACGCTGAAGAGACATTGAAAGAACGTTAAATGAACGTTGAAGAAACATTGCAAAATCGTGTATTGAACGTTGAAGAGACATGGAAAGAACGTTTAATGAGCGTTGAAGAGACGTTGAAAGTACGTTGAAGAAACATTGAAAACACGTTTAATGAACGTTGAGAAACATTGATAACACGATTAATGAACGTTTAAGAGAAATAGAAAACACGTTTAATGAAAGTTGAAAAGACATTGAAAACACGTTGAATGAACGTTGAAGAGACATTGAAAGCACGTTTAAAGAACGTTGAAGAGACATGGAAAGAACGTTTAATGAGTGTTGAAGAGACGTTGACAGTACGTTGAAGAGACATTGAAAGAACGTTTAATGAACGTTGAAGAGACATTGAAAGAACGTTTAATGAACGTTGAAGAGACATTGAAAGAACGTTTAATGAACGTTGAAGAGACATTGAAAGAACGTTTAATGAACGTTGAAGAGACGTTGAAAGTACGTTTAATGAACGTTGAAGAGACATTGAAAGAACGTTTAATGAACGTTGAAGAGACGTTGAAAGTACGTTGAAGAGACATTGAAAGAACGTTTAATGAACGTTGAAGAGACATTGAAAGTACGTTTAATGAACGTTGAAGAGACATTGAAAGAACGTTTAATGAATGTTGAAGAGACGTTGAAAGTACGTTGAAGAAACATTGAAACAGG